>CM040395.1:14174094-14377991 GCA_022702515.1 Ilyophis sp. 1 JC-2022
ACTCTTTCTTGGCCACGCTGGGCCTGCTCTCTCCCGAATCAACGGCGGTTGCGATGAGCATTGCGTGGTGAGCACGGGCATTCCAGATTAAAAAGAAAAAAAGGGAAAGTATTTTTAAAAATGCAACGTTTCGCAATAGATGTTTATAAACACATACTATGACCTCAGTACATGCATCCCAGAGGGCCATGGGTCACGTATTTATTCGAACCAGGACTTATAAATGTCCACCCTGACAGTTAAGTGTGTCACAGTCATTCCAGCGGGGGCAGATCGGCCCTAACCTTGTGTAATTAAAAAAAGGATGTTTGAATTTTAGATTCCAGAATAATTATGGAGAGGTTTAACGCTGACAGGAAATCGGTAAAAAACCAGCGCCCCCAGGCAAAGGAGACCTTTAGCGGGATCGCGGCTTGCGTCCCCTTGCGCAGAATCTGATGCGATGCATTTTCTTAAATAAACAACACAATCCCACATCATACTGCACTTTTCAAAAATAATAATCAGTTGTTGGTTTATTAGTTGGTTTGATGGGTCTTTTAGCCTTGATGAAAGAAAGGACTGTGGGATGTGCAGAGTAGGTTTCAGTTCCACGTAAACAATCCCGGAATCGTTCATATGGCATATATTTGGCATATTTGATCCAGTTGAATATAAAATATATTGACCATGACGCATAATGTTTGAAATTAATTACTTTCTTCATTATAGCAGCCCAGAGAATATGAAAAAAAAAGAATTTAAATAATTTAATGTTTATTACAGTTGCATTACAACCTTGTTGAATATCTGAAAAATACTTTTTCCCCAAATAAATTCCTAAAACATGAATAATGAAAAACAAGAAATAATGGACGGTGTTTTGTAACATAATTTTATGCCTGACAACTGAGGTAGTATTTTAAATTGAATTGGTGTCATTTGTCGGAACAAGATGTTTTTGGAAGCTGGTGGAGGTATATTTGTCAAAATGAATGAAGCTTTCATGTTTTGTGAATGAGTACAATTTCTTTGAATATCATTACATTAAATGATACATCCTGTAATTCCAAATTCAAATTCTACATCCAGCAGTTTTTTTTCCAAATTCAAATTCAAATTCCTACTCATGACTTGAATTGGAATCAATTCCAAGATTCTGAATCGACTCCAGCCCTGCTGGGTAAACGGCGAGCCTTGTTGGTCTGAATGGCTGTTTCTCTTCATTACGGTATCACTGCGCTCTTATGTTCTTGATACGGCAGCTGGAGCAGGCTGGGCCGTTTCACCAACAGGGAGAGCAGGTTAACAGAGCATCGACAGCCTTCGCTGAGGCCCGTTGCTCATTTGTGAGCTCCTCCACATGTTTACTGAAGGAGAAGTTGTATTATAGAGTAAGCGCTAAGCATTTAAAGCGGTCCACAAGCTCGACGACTTCACCCTCGGCGACAGCTGGGCCGGGTACGGTTACCGCTGCTTGCAAGCCTATTAGCAGTTCCTTTGTTCTGTGTGTTCGAGCTCTCGCGGGACCGCAGACGAGCAGATCAGTCACAGCCGTTGTCGGTACACCGTGACACGACGGCCAACCGCATGTAATGCCGTTGCTAGGCGCCATTGAGAGAGAAATGTCACTCGGCTCAGCTGGGAGGAAATTTGACATATGGCATCAAAGCATCGTTAAGATCCCTCCCACTGCGCGAGAGGTGATGGCTTTCAGGAAGACCGCGGTGAGGTTGTGACAGGACCGCAAATGGACTGCACCATTTCAGAACCATTTTCAATTTTCCCAGAAGAAATCCAGAATACGGTCTCCGGTGGCCTATAAAATGTGTACTACTGCAATTGAAATGATTGTCCAACCACACAAGAGGACAAGTCGCCCCCAGCTTCACACAACGGTAACAATTGTGTGGTCCACATGATCAGGGCGAGAAGACTGATAATAAAATATTTTAAGAATGTAAACATGGACAATTTGAAGCACTTAGGTTAGAAAAACTATCTGTTAACCTTTGACCCAGAACTGGGTTTGTTCCCTTTTGTTTATTGCAATGGTTCACACTGTAAGACCATAGCATGTGGTATATAAAACTCTACTATCCAATACACAATATAGTTAAGTGCTGGAATTTAATGAGCAGTTTAATTTAATTAAGTCCTTGATGCATGTCCTTGATGTATGTCTAACCATTTTATAAGTGCCAATACACACACACACACACACACACACAGATACACACACAATATTCCACAAAACCACGACTAAAGTGTGAGTTTTACAGTTTTCATTCTGCTGCTGCAGTTCATCACTTTCTTCTGTGAGCCAATGTGTGAGCCAATGAGGAACTGGCTGTTCTGATACAGTTCTGATTCCAGTGCCGCAGGCTTGCAGCGGCAAGGTTGCCACAAGCCTGTTACTGGCAGAGAATGTTGAGAAATTTGTTTAAAAAAAAACGGTAAAGGCGTTGATTTGTCGAGTGTATGCCTGGGAATTCTGGGATACTGACGGCAGGACATGTGAGCCTCAGACTGGCCACCCTGTTTTCTGTTTCCTGGCCTGGGAGATACTTTATAAGAGGGGGTGAGGAAACGGTTTTGTGTAAAAAGATATGTGCAGAGGGGGAAAAAAACCTGGTGGTGGGAAGGCTGAGAGTACATATTTAGAGCATAAGCACCTACAGATGCTTGAACACACACACACACACACACACACACAAATGTGCGCGCACACACACACACACACAAATGTGCACGCACACACACACACAAACACACTGTGTTGTAAGCATAGACCACAGACAGCAATGCACCTGTCACATAGACAGACTGTCTGTACAGAATGTTCACCGTGGCTTTTAAAACAAAAACAGGCGATGCTGTGATTCTGAGGACAATGAGCTCAACCGGGGAACGCCCTGCATTGCAGCCTCTGTCCCGCTACCATCAGCAGGGGTTTTTGACAATTAGCAACTGCGCGGGTGAGTGAGAAGCCTGACACTTTTATTCAAACTTGGTCTGTCAAGACCTCTCTCTGCGGCTTTTACACATTTGTTTTGACATTGACTTGTCATCACATCTTTTTCAGCCACCAATGAGGAAAAAATGGTTAAATATAAATCATGAGTCATAACTTCGATTTTTCTCAATTTCCTGAATGTGAGTTTTCTGAAACGGACATTATTGTTATGTTTTATGTCTGAGTGTTTGCTTGGTGACGTCAAACAGCCAGACAACCTCGTTATCATAATTGTATGATGAGGTGTTTGCTACTTTTCTTTATGTGTGTGCATGTGTGTGTGCGCGCGCGTGCGCGTGCGTGTGTTGGGCGAAATCTGACTCTATGACTAATTCACCGACCGGTTTTTTAAAGCAGAAGTCACAGGATGCTGTGTGAATCACACACCCTCTCCTGTCTGTTTGCAGGGCTGTAGTGAGTGTGACGGTGGCTCTGGAATCAGCCGGAAGGCTATGTACTCACTTGATATGAAGTGCGCTCTGAGGTGAGGCACACGCTACGAAGACGAGGATGAAGGTGAAAGCAGTTAGGTTTCAGAAAAAAAAGACAGAAATAGAAGTCCGGAATGTATTTGTCTTTTAATGCCAACTTTGACGTAAATTACTGCGAGCCTTTATTTTTTACTTCTTTCTTCCGCCAAACACCGTTTGGAAACGTTTTTTTGTTTATTTCTGTCCTCACAAAGCTATCTTTATTATTATTGTGAGACAGTTAAGTCTAAAGTTAGGACAAAATATTTGTTTTGATCCAGACTATGGCCTTCTGGAAACACGTCTTCTGTGGTGAAGAAGGCTACATGTCACCATCATTGCACTTGCCAACATTTTTTTAAAATTATGATTCAATCAACATGTGTCCATAGCAACTGACTCATCAATAACTGTAAGTGTAACTTTGTCTTCAGGAGAATAGTTTATAAAGTTAATTTCAGTGGCCACAATGTGTTTACAAGGACTAAAATGAATAGTTGCATTTAAATGTGTGTGAGTCAATGGACAAATGCTGAATGAATCCCGGCCTTAATAAACTTACCAAAATGATCTTGACGATGGGCTTGGTAGGTGAAGCAGAAATAGCAAGACTGGAGGGCGGAAAAAGAACAAGCAATATGACAGTGGTCTGGATTCAATCAAAGTATGTCCTTATTTTGACCTGTATAATAACATGTGTAAAAAGCGTTTTAGTTTTTTTGTCAGAAGAGCAGGTTGGCAAATAAATTTTGCCAATACATTTTTTTCTTCACAAACTGAATTTGTGGGTGAAAATAACTGAGCAAACAAACAAAAAAATGACATTCAAATGTGATCGAAAGGTGCAGAAAATGTTGATTGTGTCCAGGCCCAAAAATTTTATTTGCATGTAGACGTGTAAGTTGAAGCAGAGGCCGTTGCAATGTTCTAGACGAGGCCTGGCACAGTGTTAGATATTTCTAAGATTATTTAAGTTCACCTTCGAATACCTTTTTACAGATTCAATATGCAGGATTTCGGTGTCAAATCCTCTATGACACATGAACTGATTAAAGTGTAAAGTTTTGAGTAATAATTCAGAGCTGACAAGCTGTGGCGTGTTCTGTTCCCTTTGGGCAGTCTATGTCTGGGACACAGAATACTTATACTGAACAAAGCCAGCCAAAAAATGTTCTGCTAACTTTGGCTGTATTTATCATTAAGTGTTGAGTTGTCATGCCTCTTAATTTAGTATTTTTTTATTATACAAGGAAACGCTTGAGAAAAGTTATGTTTGACACACAAAAAAAATTAAATAACTGTAAGCAATTGCACCCAATGGCCTAATGAGGTCGTTATCCTTATTCATTTAGTTTGGACTTTAGCATTTCACAGGAAGAAAAGAAAAAAGTTATAATGTCCATCTGGAGAATGGACAATCTAACATAAGGTCCGTAATGCAATTAAAATAAATTTAATTGCCTCTGCTTTTCTTCCCAATTAATGGGGCTTAATGACGGTTGAGGGTCAATAACCACGGCTGACATTTAAGACTCTGTGAGTCGAGTGTACTGTTGCCATTTAAGAGAAGAAAAATGTAATAAATAAATACAGGCTGCACTAGGAGACCTCATTAAGCCATTCGTGAGACAGCAATGCCGTTAAAACAGTGTTCATACGCATACATATTACTGTTTGATGTCCCGTTTTATGAATATTAGCGTTTTCATTTTAACGCCAAGGAAGTCGAGGCCGGTGGACGGCCGGAGACTCCAGCCGAGAAGATGACTCAATCATCCTGGCCAATCGCGTCGCTCGCACTGCTGCCAAACACAATGGCGCGATGAATTATGACGTTTTATCTTTTCTTCCTCCCAACACGCGCAGTTTTCCAAGGATCACGGAGACTACTTCCTGCTGGTATGTTCTGCTTTTGGGCTTGTTTGAATGTCCTGCTCATACGACAAAGAAATTTTCATTTCAACAGAGTTGTGTTCCATTGCATTTCCCTTTGATGCAGCTCTTTGTTCCACCAAATCTCCTCTGTGCCTGCCTGTGTTGGAGCGAGCATATATGTGTGCGTGTGCGCACGGGAATGGTACAATAGGCCTATGAGCCAAAGGCAGAGTTGAAAAATCACCCAACGTTGTATTTTAATCTGGTTTGCATGTCAGTTGTTTGTGCCATGAACGAACGGGCGCTGGATAATTATGGCAAGTGAACAGCATTATCTTCCTATGCTACCCCTACCTGTTTACCGCTGCTCGTCACATTTGCACCCATCGCAGTTAAAAAGCAGGAAAGGCCAGTAGGCCTCGGCCGAGCCTCTGTTCGTCAGTCCGCACATTTCACACGTTTTCCTCACCTCCCGCTTATCGGAAACGGGGAGGATGAGAATCCACAACTTCGCTAAAATGCCACACGTTGAGCAGATGGTTTCGGGAAGAAATATGGACAAATGATTGGTTCACAAGGTTTAAATCAGCGGAAATGCGCGTCGCAAAGCATGTTTTGACGAGTTAAACGAAAGAGAACATATGGGGCCGAGAGGACGAAACAATAGTGATAAACCGAGATGACTTCTTATTTCACACAGAATCTCGCACACCACTTCTAAGACACCTGCAGAGATTCTGAACATAATAGCAGCATATCCTGCTGATATCGGGGTGAAATGTTTGGTTTAATCTAATAAAATGAAGTAATAATCTCAATTAAATATGACTTTTGAAGAATAAAACTGTAACAGGCTCGAATAGTTGTAATGCTGCAGACAACTCTGGATGCATGAAATATTAATGATGTGATGACATTATTTTTTTGTAAAAATGCAAACGCAGCACCTTCAGCAGAAATCAAAGTGTCATCGAAAACACATCAGATTCCCAGTAACCTCTCTGTCTCCCGATCTCCTTCTCCGCTTATTCCTATTGGTTCTCCTCTCCAGCTCTGTCTGCGGGTCTCTCTCTTCCTCTCCCCGTAAATATGGAGAGTGATCGCGGTGTCCTCATCTACATTATATGTGTTTTAAAGCAATGCAGATGTTGCCGGCAACAGAAGGCGGAGTAATAAAAATGGAAATGATATTGTTAAATGGGGCCATCTCTCTTTCTGACGTACGATGAATCTTTCAGAAAGATGCATCCGTGATGCATTTTGTCGGATTTAATGTCGAGCCGTAAAATTGCCTTTGAACGTAACACCTTATCCGCTTCGAGCATAGACCACAAGTAGGCTAGGCTCCACAAACAACACAAAGAGGTTTCTCTCTTTAAAATTATGTTTTTCTGCCATACTCGCACTGTAATATATAGTAAACAAAGACCATTATATTCCATGTGTGCTCTATCAATACGTAGTGTGAGCAGAGGTTGATGCGTTAAGGTGAATGCGCTGCCATTCCACTGCATGCATGTGGCATTTAACGAGGGCCTCTCTCTCGTTCAACGCATTTGTAGCGAAGAAACCTTTAAATATCATCAGTATATCAGTGAGGAAGAAGAGCCGGTCCACCTTGTTGAAGTGCTCACCTATCATAGGAAAACACCACTTTAGAATCTTGTACGTTTACCTGTGTCTGACATTCTGCACAAATCTTCCGTGCTATAAAATTATTTCTGCATGAATACAATGTAAATACTAAAAACTGTGGTGTACATAAATCATAATATGCAAAACATGCGTTGGAAAATTAGATTAGACAAGGACACATCGTGTCTGGTTTATTTTCTTTTTTTTAAAGGTAAGTTTGTCAAGGGTCAGAAGACGCCGTCCACCTTGATATCAGACACAGTGCACTTTATTGTGTCAGACTAAACCGGGGGCAGTCATTTACGGCCTAATTAATTACCGGGGTCCGAGCGCCTGCCGGCCCATTTTTCATGAATAATGGACAATGTTTTTGAAGGTCGTTAAAAAAGGAAAGCGACTCTTTTCTGGAGACGGAAAAGCCACTTAACGGAGCTGTGCGCTCTGCGCTCGCAGGTTACGGGTGACATCGAGGGGCCCTCGTGTCAGGCGGTAAGAAGCGGCGTAGGGTAATTTGTCAAGCAGTCTATTGGGGCCACCTGTGTTACGGACTGACAAATAACTCCCTCTTTTGTTGTGAGAACACGTGTCTTACAAGTGCTGAATTAATGGGTTCTTTGTAGTACATTTATTTGTCACCTAGGTATTTATCTGAAATCCTGTCTGACTCGACTAATTTCTGCGTCACTCTGGCGCCCAAGGAAAAGCAATTTTCCCTTATTCACGTCAGACTACAGTGTGCTGCCGGCTTCACTTTGTAGCTTCTCGATGGAAAACACAAAATGAAGAAGATGATGAAATTAAAAATTTAAATATTATGTTTTATTACTCAAGTACACAATAAATATGTGTTTATTATGCAGCGTAGTTAAAAAGAGAGTTGACATTTCCACGTGAAAACTACTGTGCAATGACAGCGCATTTTGCGCTTCACACAGAGAAAGAAATTTAGGCGTTTCAGTTTGTTAAGATTACTACTTCAAAAAATATTATACTATTACCAGCAACAATATTAAACCCTACAGAAACATTATTGGGTTTAAATTCAGTAATACATTCTGGTGTATGTTCAGATGTATTTTGTGTATAGCATAGCAACAGTACTTTGTAACATTGTGTCACTTATGGTCACATGCAGCATGCTTCATGGTTAATTATGCAGTTATGATATCTTTATTGAGCATTTATTACCTGTCATGTTCTAAGGCATTCCCTGTATTTTACTTTCAGTGCACTGAGAGGGCACTCTTGATGTTATTGAAAAAAAGCAACAATTTATGTCCCTTATCAGTCCATTAATATCTCATCAGCACCTAATTTGCTGGGTAAATATGACGGTGTGCTATTAATCAGAGAGAATAATAAACTCAATATTTTATCACATCCTGACATCAGTGTGAAACTCCAGGAGGACATAAAAACTGAAAATGATTAGTCGAAAATTATCTGGGAAAATAAAATGCAGAGAAAACAAGGGAAATTCAGAAGCACTATGATCAAGGTCAGTTAAACATTGTTTCAGTGTAATTCACTTTATGAGTGACACACTGTATAAGCCAAAGGCTGAATTTAATTGAAGGTACTCCATTACCTTGATGTGTGAGGTTATGTTTGAAATGACAAGGTAATATCTAGGAAGGCCACACCACTGCTTATGTTGTGTAGAGATGATTTTATTAAATGCAGCACTAACTTCAAACATAGCTTCTTTCTTTGCATTATGCAGCCTATCAGCTGAGCGGTGCAGTTATTGCATGGGAGGAGTACATTCCACTTACAGCTGATGCCGTTACCCGACCCACCAGACGGGTCACTGTTGTGTGATAAGATTGGCTACATCCTCCTAACAAACCCCGCCCCCCAGCAATGCCACAGCCAATCGTGTGCTGGCCAATCATGCAACCGCGTGGCTGTCAGCCACTGTTGACAATTGCGTAGTCAGAATTTGATCCAACATTGGGGGCGGGGGAGGGGGCGCATCACATACTGTACGTCAGCCTGCTTACACATTTTATTAGAGGAGTTTGAGCTTCCTTGTCTTACAGGAGACAAACTAATCACAAGCTGCGATATAGAATGAAGACATGCATGTATTCATCTCAGAACCACTTACAGTCCTTGATCGCCTTGAGGAACGTCATTTTTTTCTTTCCTTTAGATGATTGATTTTTGCTGGGGGGGGGGCTTGCCATTGTACCTGATTGAATACAAATTTAAAACTTGCCTGCAGATGACAAATTACCTTGAAAATGCTAACGACAGACAGGCTCTTTCCGGACACAACAGCTGGTGCCTGCTAACAAGTCAAACTTGTACTTTGGGCCAGTCAAAAGACATAATTCTTGTGGCAGTCAGTGTATCACCTTGTATGACTTGGGTGTAGAAAGTAGAGGTTTAGCCATGGTGTGGCCTGGGGCTGATGGCACCAGTATATTTCTGCATGGCTTAATGTTGCAGCATGTCTGACTTTAAGACAGAGCTTCAGGTGAACTGTAACATTTTTACCTGATGCAGAACCTGAACCAGCCCCGGTTCTGATCATTTTTCCGCCTGAAGCAAGATTTAAAAATGACGCCCTAAAATCAGATATAAAAAAGAAAATGACGGAAAAAACATAGTGGTCATAATTAGATACCCAGCCTATAGTGCTCTGCCATTTTTTATTTGTTTAAATCACACAAGGGGTGATAACGAGGGCGTGAGGACGTTGTCTATTTCAGCCGTTTCAAATGTTCAATTCAAATAAGATACTCTGGAGAACCTGCGGTTGTAAAACTATGAGGGGGTACACCCCCGTTCTCTAGGGGGGTCTGGGAGTATGCCCCCCTGGGAAAAATGTTAAATGTTAAACAGTTAAATGCATCAATCTGGTGCACTTTGAGAGGAAAATTAAGAGGCTAGATCCATGAAGAATTGTGTGCTTTTGTAAACAATCGAATCATAAACCCATGCAGTTGCATCAACTTGTAAGACGCTTGATTCTACACTTGAGCCGTCAAAGAAATTAACTGGTTTATTTAAAGTGTTTGGAATCCAGTCTAATATTGCAATAAAAATATATGGCACCGCATGCTACGTCAGATTTAGAGATTACATTCAACTTCACAGTCAGGATACAGCTTTTTAGCTTGATGCTGGAAATAATGTTATAATGACCATTGTAACCACATTCACATCAATGTCGCGAGCAAATAGATAATTACTGCAAACAGTGTTCTCTCCTCAAAATGCGTTCCGGACTGAGGGCTTAGCTCAAGCGACAAAGTAGTAGTAGTAGCAAAGTAGTAGCGATATTTTATATTTATTATGAGAGTAAAAAAAGTTTGCCTTCATTCTGAAACAGTAGTGCAACAAATGACAGTTTACAGGCCACCACAGTTTAGTTACCTATATGTAATTTATCCCCCGCCAAACCAAAAATAAAACTTTAACACATTTAACAATGAGAGCGAGAGAGAAATATGCACACTGGTGAATTTTGCATTTGATGGGTGAGTGCTGGGACAATATAGCACCAACACCCAACTCGGAAGCATCAACCTCCACCACAAAAGGGAGAGAGGGATTGGGTAACAAGAATAGCCTCAGAACTGAACCTCTTCTTGAGTTTCTGAAAAGCAGACTCAGCCTTCGGGTTCCACTGAAATTGAGTCGCCGATGTTTTCTTTGTCAGGGCTGAAATGGGTGCGGCGAGCGCACTGAAATTGCGAATAAAACGCCTATAAAAATGAGTGAACCCAAGGAAGCGCTGGACCTGTTTAACTGAGTGATGAGTGGGCCAATTGAATACAGCAGAGACTTTCTCGGGATCCATATGTAACTTGCCCTCTGATATGATGAATCCCAAAAATGAAACAGTGCTAGCGTGAAATGAGCCCTTTTCTGCATTCACAAATAATTTGGCCTCCAACAGGGCTTTCAACACCTTTTTTAAATGACCGATATGGGTTTGTAAATCGGAAGAAAAAATGTAAATGTCGTCCAAGTAGACGAACACAAATTTTTACAGCATCTCCCGTAATACGTCATTCACTAACGCCTGAAACGCCGAGGGGGCACTAATGAGCCCGAACGTCATGACTAAATATTCGTAGTGGCCGCTGTGAGTGTTAAAAGCGGTTTTCTATTCATCGCCCTCACGCATGCGCACCAGGTTATAGGCCTTGCGGAGCTTGATTTTGGAAAAAATAGTGGCCCCCTGGAGACGTTCAAGCGCCGAATTCATCAGGGGAAGCGGATACCAGTTCTTAATAGTAATGGTGTTCAGAGAGCGATAATAAATACATGGCCTTAATCTTCCATCTTAGTAGATGTCTTTATGAACCCATTGGCTCACGCCTCCTCAGCATATTTCTTCATGGCCACACTTTCCGGATCTGCTAAGGAATATAGGCTCCCTCTAGTAGGGGTAGGACCCGGATAGAGTTTTATGGCACAATCATAAGGGCGGTGGGGAGGAAGGGTGGTTGCCCTCTGTTTACTAAAAATCTCTGCTAATTCGGAATATTCAGCTGGAACGTTGAGTGGCAAAGGAAAATAAATGGCGTAGTAACGCTAACAGGAGGAACAATTTCTATACTTGAGAATAACGCTAGAAGCAAGTCCCTCGTGAACCTAAAACAAGTTTAATATCACAAGATCGCTTGTACCTGGCTATGCCTAGTTCAATGTAATAATGAATGACAAAGAAGCACCGGGGTAGCGGAAGTGAACAACTTAAATACCCCGCAGGTAGCAGCACAGGTGAAAGGAATAATGAGTGAGGGGAAGCAAAACCCCGGAACGGAACATAGAAAAAATCTGATAGATTCTCAATCAGGAAAACAGGACGAGAACCGCAGCGGAAAAAGAAACAATAACCCACGAATCATGACATCAAGCCTATATTTCAGCCATAATTTTACCAACAGAAAATGATTTGTCCTGCGTAATAATGAGCAGACGTTGGAATCGCGGCATTAAAACTGTATGACTGAGAAAGAATAATGTAATTTACATCTATTTATGTGAATTAGCCGTCTTTTACCAATGCAATTAATGTTTTAGGCTATTATACATTTTTTTGTCA
Organism: Ilyophis sp. 1 JC-2022; assembly: GCA_022702515.1. Lineage (NCBI taxonomy): Eukaryota > Metazoa > Chordata > Actinopteri > Anguilliformes > Synaphobranchidae > Ilyophis > Ilyophis sp. 1 JC-2022. The sequence goes on from CM040395.1 coordinate 14,186,135, forward strand.
TTTACCATAGGCTATACATTGCATACCTGAAATACAATGTCCAGTAAAACAGCTCCATTTTCAGTGCAACAACAAGCTCTGAGACAAAAACAGTCTGTTAGATGCCCACAGACAGATGATACAGCTGTGCAACGTCATTAGTAATTGACATCGCTTAAACCGACGCGTGTCTGAGCAAGGACTTTCCTTTTGCGTAATGCATGTTGCCTTGATTCCTCTGACTTCGTATCTCATCCTTTCAGCTCTTCCTCACGTCCTCCGTTGAGTGGAGCTAAGGACCAAGAAAATGATGCAAGGACTGACAATAAGCGATTAGACTGAACCCAATCCGTTTCGTTTTACAGAATTGCATCTCTTAACAAGGCGGACCGTTTTCCCAATTTCACTTAAGGGGAGCGGTGCTCCCCTGCATTCAACAACAATTTAAACCCTGCTTATAGTAACGTTACCCACGCGGAATAAATTCCTGGCTTCCGCTCCAGTCGATTAGTAGCCTACATGCTGGACTGGTTAATAGCAGGGGCTGCAGAATAGCCTTATCGCTTGGATGGTGGGGCAGTGGGTGACGGGTGGAGGGCGGCCTAGGGCGGCCCTGGTTCTAGTGCTGCCCTAGGTGGCCGCCTATAGTTGCCTAGTGGACGGTCCGGCCCTGACCTGAACTCATTCTCTCTTTTATGCTACACAAAACTTTGGCCAGCTTGTAATAATAATACAAATAATACAAATAATAATAATAATAATAATAATAATAATAACAATAATAATACATTATTATTATTATTATTATTATTAGTAGTAGTATTATTATTATTACTATTATTATTATTATTATTATTATTATTATTAGTAGTAGTATTATTATTGATGATAATGATGCATGGCAGCCATTTTGCTTGAGAACACCGATCACATAATTTATCATACAATACATTGTTCTTGTAATGGGACAGCCGTCTCTTTCATCTCTTTCCAGACCGACATGAAAAGATGGTGTTTTGCCGGCTTGGGCATGATCCGGGAAGGCTCCAAGTATGTATGGATGGGGGTCATACTCTATCCCGCCCAAAACCCGCTACTACTACCTTGTGGAAGAAGCGGTAATGTTTAAGCTCTCTCTCTTTCTTTATCTCTGATTAATAATATACATAGTATTTTAGTTCTTTAATTATTTTTAATGAAGATATTCTGCTGTTGTTTAGTACTTCAGTTGTGGTTGAACCTGAAAGCCCAGCCAAGGAGTAAAAACCAGCAGCGTTTTAATGATCCTCTGGAGTGATTGATTTCTATAATTTTACACTGCATGGTGGAGATTGTTGGTTTTGTGTGTTTGTGAGAATTGTCTTTGAATTTGTTCAGTCTTGTCATTGGACATCATGCCTATCGTAAACAGGCAGTGAGAATGCTCCTAATCCTAGCTCTACCCCGTGACCCCTTTACTAATCAAGTAAGAACTCGAAACTTCTCACTGGGCGTAGGTCTGAAAACATTTCCTGAAGCTAAAAATTCATTTCCAAACGATCGTGATGCAGAAAATTACACAACTTGTGTAAATGTGTGCGACGGGAGATTAATTCATCCAGGATTATTGAAGGATTATTAAATTTGTCACAGTTGAGTTTTACTAACTGTGTATCTAGAATTGCTAATACAGATAATAGCCTTAACACTGTGCAACACCTCAGGAAAAAGCAATTGTTCGGGGGGAACGGTAACCCCGACGGAGAAGGGTGAAGACAGAGTGGTTTCATTAATTCCATTTGTTTCAGTAAAGAGAGATTATACAGTGACCTTTAGCGAGACCACCCCAGTTTAATCATTTTTTATCATTATGCAGGAAGTAGATGAAATCCAAGCTGACACCGGGCACCTCTGGGAGCAATTACACAATAAGTGAATTCTCTACAACTCTGTTAACCTCTTCAATGTGTCTCTGGAAAAAAAAATTACAACAAACAACTGTGAAAAAAACCCCCTGCAATTTTACTTTAGGGCATCTGAACAGACTATCAATGCTTTCCTGGCTATAGAGGTTCAAGGGGCGGAGAGGGGGCAGCAACCATCAATTTGTCCGTAAACCTTCCTGTTTCAGAAAAACGCTGTTTAAATCTGGCTTAAACAAATTCCACATGAAATGGAAAGTTCACTTTCTGTTTTTGTTTTTGATATTGTACAGCAAGAGTTGTGTCTCCAGAGGCTGTACCAATTAGCTGAATAATTTTATAATGTTTATGAACAATTAGAAACATAAATATCTGTTTTAATATCATGCCGCTTGCATCATAAAAAATATTGTCCAGATGAAAATAAGATTAAACGATTTTTTGAAGAACAATCAGGTAATACACACGTACAACCTCTGGAGGTATGACATTGCTGTACAAACGGTTTTGGAGTTACTTGAAGTGTATGCTTTTTGCTGCAGGAGACAAAGCCCTGAATGCCCTCATACTGGCTATTGTAAAGTCGTCAGATCGTCAAACCTTCCGTAAATATCCTTCACGCGCACACAGCTTGTCTAGGCCGGTCAAAACCATACACTAAAGTTGAAATAATATCGAAGAAACCCAGCATGTGAGCATTTCTTCTCCACCTAATTTTCTTAATTTATTACCACCCAAGGCACCTCCACCAGTTCATTTCCATATTAGCTTGCCTCAACCATCCACAATCATAACAGCAATGGCAACATATTGTCATTTCCTGCATATTACAATATCAGTACAAAACTGAGCATCCACACTGGTTTTTTTATTCCCATCATTTTATTTGTTTGTTTGTTTTTTTGTTACGGACCCGACTCCCCCCTTTGCATCGAACCACTTCCGCAAGCAGGTAAACATTGAGCACATGGTGTTGTGTTTTTATTTATTTATCTCTTATTTAATTTAGAGGGGAATGGAAAAACCACAGAGATTAGTCCTTTCAGTAGGAGCTGAGCAGAAGAGCAATATAGTTGAAAGCATGTAGATAAGAATACAAAGGTAAAAATGTAAAATAGTGTCATTAAAACAAATTATATAAACATTGGATCATGTCATGTGAAAAATGGGATCGCTCTTCAGATACAGCTGCGTTAATTATGCTTCTAAAACAGCAAAATATATGAGCTGGTTGCTGGAAAGCACTTTGAGCAGACCGGTATAAATTACATTATTATTATTATTATTATTATTATTATTATTATTAATATTCACATTGTTTGGCCCTTTTCATGATCACAAAAAAATATTATATTTTTTCTGTGTTACTACTGTAGCTCTCCAGTGTCTGTCGGAAATCCACAAGGTAATGACATCGGGGGTTAGCGTGGGCATTTTCACTTTTCAGCTTTGTCCTGATCTAGGGTCGCTTATTTTCTGAACAGGAATATAAAAATCAAAATTCAACTCTTTTGCAAAGAAGAAAAAAAACAGTCATCAGAGACTATGACAGAGAATACAGACACACGTCATGGTGTGCTCCTTGTTATGTTTTCCCATTGCATTGTATGGTGTCCCCCCCCATTTAATTGCAGTAGAAATTAAACAGGGCATAGCGTCTGTCTGGGGGAACTCCACTGCCCTTTGCAAAAGCAAAATCTGTAGAGGATGAGGTGACTGGCAGGCACGCTACTTCACAACATACCGTCTCCACAGTTTGGTGCCCTTTTCGAGTTAGTTTCAAGTTCGTGAAACTAAGTCGGAGCTGGAAAAGCCTTTGCTTTCAAACTGCATACATTTTCGGTTGATTGACAATCAAAACAAACCGAGTTCTGCGCTGAAGGCTCTGGGACCAACTCTGCATAGTGGTCTTGGTGAGATTGATTTCCATCCTAGTACAATTATGTCACTCACATACACTTAAAAATAGAAAGTTTGTTTTTAGGATTCAGCACCGACTATTTCTCAAATTTTTGAGTTGAGCATGTTTTCACCATTTTACTTAGGTTTGCTTTCAGACAAACCTCTATTAGAATCAAGGGATCAAATGAACAAGGTATGGGAGTTCAATAAGATACATCCTTCCCAGCGACTGGCATTTTTGGAGTCTCTGACCTAATATTATTGCATAACATTTACATTATATTATCCCATAGCCAATTCTCAGAATTTATCTACACCGATTGCTATTACAAAGCCTGGTCGGCTATAATTATAAGGAGAGTCGGGTTCGGAGGACCAGACGCGACAGAGAGAAATCTAAAAGTAGACCACAGAGTGGAATACCAATAAAGCGGAACCGTGTTTTTGCGACAGGGAAGGAAAAAACAAAGAACAGGGAAAAAGACTCCCGGCGTACAGCCAAAGAAAAACAACCCCCAAAAAATAGGGCAAAGACTCGAGACTCGAGTAGAGCGCAGATAGGCAGAAAATACCTCCAACTCTCAATTAGAAAGAGAACTAAAAAGAGGTAAGAAAAACTAAAATAAAATAATAGTGACCCAATAGTAGGGTGGAAAAACTTGAAGACTCAAGTGGAAGAAAATAAAAGAGAGAAAACCTCTCACTCTCAATAAGATAGGGAACAAAAATAGAGGTAGAGAAAACGATAATGAAAGAAAGAGTCTCAGCGAGACAAAAACAGAAAAACCAGAACGGGGAACAGAAAGTGCCAAAAAGAAAAATATAAGAAAACTCTAAGCACAAACAGGCAAGTCCCGTGTTATACCAAAGCAGAGCGATAGTGCAAAGTGGTCACCTCAGTTTCTAACAACCGCTACCGGCCTCCTGGCAGTGTATAATAATAACACGGAAGCGCAGAGACTGGAAGACACAGGGCTTAAATAGCCGGCGGAAAACACCTGAACAAGTGTCGGCTATAGGTGCTAATGAACGGAAAAAACCCGGCGAGGAAGTCGGACCGAAGTGCGAAACCACTTCACACAGAAAGACAACGGCAACCTGCAAAACCATGACAACGATATAATACAAACTGTAAAACGTAAGCTTTATAATTTGCACTATATTGTGGTACAACTGCATGTTAACACGGTGCAGTGTGCACATATGTTTACCTTTTGAAACATACATTTTAAATCTAATTATAGATTATTAATTTAGATATTAATTTATTAACGGCACTGCCAATAAGATGGGGAAATGGAGGGTCTCGAACCATTCTATGCTGTAGCGGACAATCATATCTTTTTAGCAGGGCATCAGAACTTGCAGTTCAGCGTCAATACCCAGTAACAGAACATCCCAGCCCATAGAAGGGCATCACAACCTTGTAGCTGCCGATTGTTACAGACGTGGCTAAAATCCTCCTCTGGTAGATTCCAGTCTCATGAGCTCCCGGGTAGCAGAAGCCTGAATGATACGGATTGTAAAAAATATTTTGAAAGAGAAAAAAGTACATCATGCCATCTTGCATTATTTCAGAAACACATAACTTTCTCTTCCCACAGACTGCATGTAGTCAAACTGACACTGCAGTACAGTGAACTTTAGCCTTTGATGCTAAACAGAGCCTCCGAGGACGCTCCGGACCCCTCCGGGCTCAGTGTTGTCATTAGAGGAAGAAAAAGAGTAAATGACGGGATCCAAACAGATGCTCTGATCTATTATTTACATTCAGCCACTAACACACTTTACAGAGCTGTCAACCCAGCAGTCTAGAGCTGTATTAGCAACCGCCTCGCGTAAGAAAACGGTTCCAACGTTACCCGCTATTCAGATTACAGTCGCAGCTATAACAACAACATAATAAAGATGTTGATTTGTTCCCCTTCACAGGCATTTAAAGGCTCATTAGCTGCTCCTCAACTCAGCTTTGCTGCACCTTTTCGCATTAGTGCCATTTGGGCTGACAGACCAATAACTAACATAGTTTTGGACCCTGCAGAGGTTTCTGGTAGTTGTGGTTCTGTTCACACACACAAATACAACTTTTTAAAAAAATGTATATATTCTCTTATCTTCTTGTAATTTTTGTCATCTGGACATTTTTTGTTAGGTCAGAGCCTTTCCTGTAGCTAATTTAAAGTAGTTTCATGCTCAGTCAGGTATTTTTCTCTTGCTTGTATAACTTAGCTTAGTGTTCAAAAGAGTGCACTTCCTGTGCTTGCCGTCTCTCTTGAGACTATACTTTCCCCCTCTCAGGGAATTACTGCGCTTTGATCCCTGATCTTTGTACTTGTGTTTGATTGTACCACAAGTCACTCCGGATAACAGCCTCTACATAATGCCAGTAAATTAAAGTAAAAATATATATATTTTTTGATGTTAATAAATGTTTGTTTTACTTAAGAAATTATTATGATTGTCTTTATAATTGCTCTTCCTTTGTCCTTGTGTGAAATAATTAATTTGTACCATACTTAATATCAAATGCAATTTTTTAAATGAATATATAAGGTACCAAAAAAAATAATTTTCCCAAAAGGGGATCAACAAATGCATAGACTGATAATTCATAATTCACAGCTTCCCCACATTTTTATCATGGTTTATACACAAATACACTGCCTGGCCAAAATACACTGCTGCACCCGTCATGCAAAGTGCCCACTGTACAAGCCTCTGGAGGCAGTGTTATGATCTGGGGTTGCTTCAATTGGTCATGTCTAGGCTCAGCAACGTTATGCAGCAATAAAATTAAGTCAGCTGAGTACCTGAATGTACTGAATGACCAGGTTATCCCATCAATGGGCATATTCCAGGATGAAAATGCCAATATTCATTGGGCTCAAATTGTGAAAGAGTGGTTCAAGGAGCATGAGAAATCATTTTCACACATGAATTGGCCACCAAAGTTCTGACCTTAACCCCATTGCAAGTCTTTGGGATGTGCTGGAGAAGACTTTACTTCTAGACTTCTACCGACTCTACCCGTCGTCAATACAAGATCTCGGCCAAAAATGTATGCAACTCTGGACGGAAATAAATGTTGTGACGTTGCATAAGGTTGTCAAAACAATGCCACAAAGAATGCGCGCCGTAATCAAAGCTAAAGGCGGTCCAACAAAATATTAGAGTGTGCAACCTTTTTTTTTCCAGGCAGTGTAGTAATATATTTTTAAGTGAAACTGAGATAAACTTCTGGGGGATCTGGGAGTACTGCTATGTAAACATAAAAAATAAAAAAACAGCCACATTGACCTTTTATTTTTATTTGGGCTTGCACACATCACCATAAATGTTGCACAATTGGGGGTTGTCTAGTAATTGGTACTCGTTGATTTAATTTTATTTCAGTGAACACCAGACTCAGATACAGGCACTGAACAAAAACATAGAAACCAAAAAGTAAAAGCTGTGTTTGAAGGCGGGATGTGAATGTGAGGCTCACTTGAGATTCAGTGAGATCTCAAGACCAGAGAGTTTGTCAATAAGGTATGAGTAGCAGCAGACTCAAAAAGAGAAAATTTGACTCTGGGATTCGTTAATTATTGGAGAGGACAAATCGGACATTTCGGACCGGTGTCCCCAGCCAAAGGTACTTTATTATGCCTCAGATTTAGATACACCCATAGACTTAGTAGGCAAGATCGATGTCAATCATTACTTTGATAACCTTCACCCCATGTGAAATCATTTCACCCCTGCAGAGAGGGGTGTCTCTCAAGATGACAATGCTTCCATCCGAGCAGCATGGCGGTTTGAAAAGCATGATCCAATACTCCAGTATGTTGTGACCTTCTCAATCACCATGGGCCACATTTATAAAAATGTACTTTTGGTTCCATCTTAAATTTGATTGCAAGATCATTTAGTGTGCATAAGCATGATTCATAAAAATTAACCCACGCTTTGTACCTACCTATAATCTATAAATCACAAGCAACCACAAAATTGTGTGCACGTGAACGTGCCCAACAACCCCACCCTGTGAACATCCTAAATTAGTCCTCCTTAAATAGACCAATTTTGTTCAATGCCAGCAGGTTGCAAAAAGGTTCAATGCCAGCAGAAAAAAAATTAATTGAAGAATTTCAGTGAGGAGAGTCCATCTCTCCGAAACAAGGAAATCTTCGTTATTTGGACGGCTCAGCGAGTGCATAACAGCAAAAATCTCTGGGGGAGACTGAGTCTCTGAGTATCGACGAAGATATGTTTTTCTCTTCGAGAATGTGTAACAAACGACACAGTACCGCAGTTTTTAATTGGGATCTTTTATTTACGCTGAACAGGTGACCGTGAAACGCCAACTGTCAACCCAGCAGCGTTACGCCCTGCATAGTGTGACCCCGCCAGCAGCGTTACGCCCTGCATAGTGTGACCCCGCCAGCAGCGTTACGCCCTGCATAGTGTGACCCCGACAGCAGCGTTACGCCCTGCATAGTGTGACCCCGACAGCAGCGTTACGCCCTGCATAGTGTGACCCCGCCAGCAGCGTTACGCCCTGCATAGTGTGACCCCGCCAGCAGCAGCAGGCTGTCCCCACAAACAAGGCAACCCCACTTGCGGCGGTGGCAGCACAAAAACCCATTCCAAAGGCCACTGCGCGGCCTGGTCCGAGTCCCAATCGCGTGGGCAGTCAGGGTCGTGCAAGGTCCTGACAGAGGCTGTCCTGCAGTTGCAAGAAGAACTGAATCTGTCAGTTGACGAGGTGCTGCATAAATTGAAGGAGATTCCTAAGGCTCTGAGTAAAAAAAAAACAAAAAAAAAACAGTTTCGGTTGACGGTATGTCACTGCTACCTATTCAATCAAAATGCAATGCATTTTGTGAAACCATTGCCATTCCTGCTACTCGCAGCTGGGCATTATCTCAATTAAATGATGACTTGGAGGCATTTTATTAGCTGGCGCCGTATCCTGAGCTCAACCGTGTTTCGCACCGATAGCTGACTCCCGGTTCGTCGGGTCTCAAATCATCGGGCGCAGTTCAAGCCCGTGGCTCGAGGCTGTGGCTGTGGAGCACATGACAGGCTAAAATGATATGGTAGACTTTGACTCGGCTGACACGGAAGCCTCCCTCCCGCTGCATCCAGACAGAGCCATCTACCCTCAAGCATGCCTATCGCGCGTTCAACAGCTGACCTCGCGTGGGCGTCGGTTGTATTGTAACGTTTCCTGTCTGAGGGTTGGTCAGGGGGGCGAGGAACCATGACTTTAAAGAATAGCCTCTGTCATGGAGGTGTGAATATAAAAAAACAGGGCATACTAGTTTATATAAGACTTAACACACACTCCCTCCGTCTTAACACACAAGCCATCCGTCTCCCCAGCACCAGCCTCGAGGAGGTTTCCCACACTGCTGTTGCGCAAAATGAAGGAGTCATGGGTTGACCCCGGCCATCTGCCAACCGCATTAGTGAGTGACACGCGGGCATCGAAATCAACTGCACATTAATTGAGTGGTAGTTCTTGCGGTTCACATAAATGTGCTCATTGATTGCCGGCGCTCATAGTGCAACATGGGAACTGGATGCACTCGGGGCCCAGCGTATGATGCTCCATAGTTCTTCAGGTAAGATGAGGCTAAGAGACGGTTGAGATATACCCAGCCTGGTCACTGAGGTCCCTCTGGAAGGTTCCCATAGCCAGGAACCCGAGGGCGGAGAGCGCTTGGATCGGCACGGGTATAGAGTGGTTGCACTTGGTTCGCCTCTTCAGACTGAGCCCTAACCGGACACAGCGGTCCATGAGAATTGCTCTGTGTAAGCGATAGCGACTCGTGAGACATTTGTTCCCTTTGTCAAAAAAAGTATTTGTGGTCCTTAAACACGTGCTCCGTGCGAAGCGCTCGGTTCTCCGTGTCCTCGAGGAGAGCTAGCGGAGCCACGGTTCATTTTAGGTGTAATTGCACACTGTATGTGTGGATTCCCCTTGATTCATTACACCTGTGGGATCATGATGGGCTGGCATTAATCACTTCCGTTCAAATAACAATTTACTTATTCATCCTTATTATATCCCACAGACTATTGGTTTTGTCTCATCCATATTTGATTAGTTTATGTAATAGGCTAGTTTGATAAATTATTGCAAAATCAAATTACTTGCAAAATAACTTCCCTATGTAATTTTGTCAGACATTATAATGAGTGGTTATCTAATGGGTGTAAAGTAGCCTCTAAAATTTAAAGACCCAACGAGTTGGGTATAATAATGAGTTTACGCATTTCTTGTGCATATTTTACTTAGGTTTGTCTACTGTGGTAGAGAAAGAGAGAGAGATTCAGCCTGCGCGGATATTAAATAAGGTTTTCCACGGGTGCGTCGGTTCAAAAAACATGTATAAAACTGGCTGTAAAAGGCAGAACTCACATACCGTCAGAAATCTGAGGTGCTCACCCCAAAATCTAGGCTGAGATATCAAAAAGTTTATTTTTTATTTTTTATAATATCATCTTCAGTACAAAAAAAGTGTAAAGTGCTCAAGTGCAAAAAGTGAAGAAAAATAGGAGCAAATGTGTCAGGATGCAGGACGGACTCAAGCGCAGACAGGACTAGAAAAATAAACTGAAGTTTATTAGTGGCAAAAGCCACAAGGTGAAGGCAGAATTGAAGTCAGGAACAGGCGATAGTCAAAACCAGGTGACTGCAGCAAAAGTACAAAAACACAATCCAAAAAGCGAAGTCAAGAAACAAAATCAAAAAGTCAAGAAAACATAAATCAGGCACATGAACAAACTAGCAAAACACAGGTCAGAAAAGGCTTGTAGAAAAACAGAGCAAAGAAGGCAGCTGTGATGAACTCGCAACAAACACAAGACACAAGTACATTGACTAACGAGCAAACGAGAAACAGGTGAACAGCGGGGCAGGTGAAAAACATGGGTAATCAGGAGCTGAGACAGAAGGCGGGGCGGACCCAATGGGGAATGAAAACACAAGCACATGGATGGAAGACGGAGAATGAAAACAAAAACACACAAACAAAACTGAACATAACTGAAACCTACAATACATGACAGACTCAAATACTGACTAAATATTTCAGTTAAGAGACTTTTGTACAATCCTTTTGTGAAGGTCTTCCAACAGATTTTAAATTTAAAAGTTTATACATACTAGGCTAGCGCATATTATTTATTCAAAATTAAGTTATTATGTACCAATGATTTCTTATTTTGTCAAGAAGTGTATTCACATTTTTGTATTGCTACATAATATTGTAATAAATCTACTGGTAGAATGGTATCCATTCAGTACTGTACTTTTAGTACAGTGAATTTTTCAAAAGTAGATTGGCTCAATTTGGATTGACTCACTTTGCAGTGCAAGAATGATGTCATATTTCTTATGTAAAATAGCAGATTAGGACAAACTATAGTGCTCACACGTGGTGGCTCAAACACACTATAGTGCACATGTGTGGTGGCTCAAACACACTATAGTGCACACACGTGGTGGCTCAAACACGCTATAGTGCACACATGCGGTGGCTCAAACACGCTATAGTGCACACACGTGGTGGCTCAAACATGCTATAGTGCACACACGTGGTGGCTCAAACACGCTATAGTGCACACACGTGGTGACTCAAACACGCTATAGTGCACACACGTGGTGGCTCAAACATGCTATAGTGCACACACGTGGTGGCTCAAACATGCTATAGTGCACACACGTGGTGGCTCAAACACGCTATAGTGCACACATGTGGTGGCTCAAACACACTATAGTGCACACACGTGGTGGCTCAAACACGCTATAGTGCACACACGTGGTAGCCCAATGTCCTTAGTGTTTTCATTACTTTGTTCACTAGCTGTACTGTAATGAAGCAACGGGAAAATTAACAACTTTATATACATGTTCCAAATTCAAATGACTGCATCTAGTTTGGCAGTCAGGTCGACATGCATATTTTAATTTAGAATGTTTCTTCGGCTCAGTTTCCAATTTCTGGTCGTCCTGATCTTGTTTTAATGTCAGGGTGCATTAAGAAGGTTGAGAATACAGGGAGGATAATTACTTTATATGGAGCAAACTGTGTGCTGAAATATCTTTGGAAAAATAATATCCAAGCATATGGCGCCTGCTGTTCATTTAATCAAAGTTGTCGAGCATCCAGACAGGGTCTATTGATGTTATTTAGATTGATACGACAAAACAACGTACAGTGTGTAAAATACAACTCCCAACCGTTCTCTGTATTTTTATTGGTTGTGATAAGATACAGGGACATCTTGCACCTGCCAAAAAGGAGCTTGACTGATTAGTTGCTTGTTATTCTTTGATGGTCATGGCAAGAGAAACGCCTCTATTGGGCATTACCATATTATTCTATTATTTTAAGTGTTCTTTAGGAGGCACCACCTACTGTATGATAAACAACAGGATATCTTTATTGACCATCCGTACCCTACATTATATATTTATTTAACAAGCCTTTATCTCACCACGTGGTTTCTCACCCACTCACTGCTCTGGTGGATCCTATAAACTGGTAGTGAAGAATATATTTAACATTTTTTTAAATTCAAAATGGCAGAGAATCCAATAGGGCAGATTTCTCATGGCTTCGTGAAGCCTTGCGTGGTGATCCTGTTCGATATGATGTTGTGACTGTACCTCAGAAAGGTTATCTACAGCCTTACACTGTGCTATCATAAGTACAATAACTTATCATTTGAAGCATCTTAGGAAAATAGAGGGAAAATCCCACTCAGAATATAGGGAAAGAGTGTGCTCTGTCCTAAAGGTCAGTACATCTTCGATAAGTTGCATTGTATATACTAATTGGCCAGATTCAATGAAACCCACAGTGTGCTTTAGGGTAGAATGACATTCTGAATGACACTTGCTGACACTCTCATTCTGATTGCTGCATGCACTGACTGTGGGGTATTCTGAATGTCCACAGTGTAGAATGACTGTGATGACCTTCTCTGACTGACCTGGCTCTGACATTGAGCTCATTGAATGAGCATTGCCTTGGGGGTGTGTTGGGGTAGAATTGAGTGAATGTCTGCTAGGATGACCCTGGCCTGGACTGACTGACTGCCTGAGCTCTCTGACATTGGGGACATTTTTGAACTGGGGTATTCCTGAAGAACCTGAGGTTGCTTTTATGGTAGATGAATGCCTGAAATGACCCTGCTGACTGACATTTCTCTGTACTTGCATTGTATTCCTGGGGGGGGGGGTGTCCTGTAGACCCACATGTGCTTTAGCTGGATTCTGGACTGAATGACTCTCTGCACTGAGTACACTCTCTGACATTGAGCTTGCATTGGGGGGGGGGGGTGTGTGGTTACCCTGACCTGAGTAGAAATGAATGACACTGATGACACTCTCTGACTGACTCCTGACATGATGATGATTCATTGACATTGGGAGGGGGGGTATTCCTGAAACCCAGAACCTTTAGGGCTGAATGACATCTCTGATGACTGCTGGCCTGAGTACACTCTCTGACATTGAGCTTGCTTGGGGGTGGGGGGGGAACTGAAACCTGTAGTGTAGAGAAGGGTAGAATGAAATGATGAATGACTGATGACCCTGGCCTCTCTACACTCTTTGACATTTTTGGGTATGTGGGGGGGAAATAAGTGTGTGCTGTAGGCTTTAGGTAGAATGACATTCTGAATGACCTGGGCCCCCTGTACACTCTCTGACATTGAGCTTGCATGACTGTGGGGGTATTTCCAAAACCCACAGTTGTGCTTTAGGGTAGAATGATGAATGACTGAATGACCCTGCCTACACTCTCTGACATTTTGCATTTTTTTTGGGGGGGGGGGGGGTCCCTGAAACCCACAGTGTGCTTTAGGGTAGAATGACATTCTGAATGACCCTGGCCTGAGTACACTCTCTGACATTGAGCTTGCATTGACTGTGGGGGTATTCCTGAAGATCATTGTTTGCTAAGGAAATGCTTCAACCTATTTTCTTAAAAATGTAATGGCGAAAAAAGGTGTCTCAAGATGAAAAGAATAGAGAAGAGAGCGAGAGAGAGAGAGAGAGAGAGAGAGCGAGAGAGTGAGAGAGAGAAAGAGAGAGAGAGCAGGTTACAGACAGTCTGTTGGAAGGAGCCATCATTTTTTTATGATTATAGGTATGACTTTACAAGCCTCTGCTGTCAAAAATAAATTTAAGAGAAAATGGTGGGCAGTAGCTGGCGGGTTATCTGCAGTAGCTATGTGGAGTGGGTGTTAATTTAAGTTGCTAGCTGAGTGTGAGGTTTGTATTTTATTATTGCCAGCTAATAACCTATTCTATTCTTCAATACTGCAAGCAATATGGAGGCTCTGATAAGTGACATTTTTAATGGTTGTGTGGCAATTAATATATTGCTTGTAGCATTTTGATGATGAAATTGTATTTATAAAACTGTAATGCTGTAAATAATGGGGAGGAGCCGAAATGCCTGGTCCTCCTCATTGGCCACTGAGCTGCTTTATTTACAAAAGTCTTCAGCTCATTGGCCAGTGACAGCTTTGCCCGCCTGCACACTCCTCAGGTTGATTGACAGCCCTTTTGGGGGGTGGGGCCAATATCAGTGCTGCATGGATGAATACTCTCAGTTATTTGGCCTTTGACTTAAACTTCTGGGCCGTTACTTTGTATTTTTAACTGTTTTACCTACATTTTCACGCTCCCAACAGGAAAGCAAACAACCTTGACTCCTACGAATTTTGTTGCATCCCGGTCTGTCTGCTCACCACCCAGCATGACAATCCCACCTGTGACCGTGACAGATGAAACCCGTAATGCCCGGGTAGCCGAACTGAGGAAGAATTTTGATCGTGGCTGCCTCTGCCCTGGTGCTGTTCGGCTCCTCTCGGGCTTGCGAGAGGCGTGTTCGGCGCCGGTGCAAAGAAAATAATTGGTTGTGACCCAGACTCCCGCTGATGTTGTGCACCGTGGGGTCAAACTGGGCTGCAGATGGATCGAGGGCCCTCAAAAAGTGCATTCCTCCACAGCAAGGAGAGAGCACTGTGGACGTCAGGTCCAGCGCGCAATATCTGCTGCGTTAGCTGTCCTGCTAATGAGGATGATTCAGTGAACATCATTATTGTTTTGTTTTGTTTTTTATTTTTTATTTTTTTGTTGTTTGTTTTTTATTTTTTTTGCAGGAGAATGAAGATTGATGACAGAGCTCTGAGCTCGACAGTATCACCAAGGATTTGAAAATCTCATTAAACTAATTATCGAGGCCTCAACCGCCAGCTTCCATCAGCATTATTTCCTGTCCGGTTCCAGTGGAACATGGCTCTTTATACACACTGGAGAGAAGAATAACTACTTTAATCACATTTATATGATTCAGCTGGGCATGCTATAATAAATTACAGTAAAAAAAAAGGGAAAATTACGTGTCTTTTGCATCTTTGTTTGTTTATACACGATGGTTTAATCATACCATGGCTCTGACATTTGTGACCTGGATACTCCCTAAATAGTTTGCTTGTTCAAAAGTTTTATTTTGTTTGTTTAATATCCGCATATGCACGTACGTAGCAGTAATGTGCACAGTCATCGGGGTGAGTGCACATCAAATTCTAAATTTGACTCGTATGATGGCCTTGCTGATGTACTGTAAGGTAAATGTTAGTTTGTGCATTCATTGAAATGATTGGACATTATGAGGCGCCACAGTGATACTAACACATAATTAGGCTAGCACAGTTCTAGCCTTTCCGTCGTCAGAGGGAGGTCACTCATTCCTGTGGGAGAGGAGCATGTGGTGAGCATCAGTGATCTCGATGGAGAAACACAGAAGGTCCAGATAAACACTACGGTCATTTTTATCAGTCCCCATTTATTCTTTTAAACCAAAAGTTTACTTGCACATATTTGTTTTATAAATTAATATCGTATGCATACAATGCAAAAACTGGTGTCCCGACAATCTGTTGTAAGGTGACCTCGCAGTGTCACTTCAGTGTGACAGACAACTCAGCAATCACAAGTATACAAATACAAATGTGGCTTTCGAGATAACAACTAAGATGATTTTAATTTACACACACAAATTTAGCTTCTTCTTTTATTAAAACCAATAATTTATTATTTATCCCCCATTGTTTTTATTTTCTTACGATACTTTTAATGCTGAATACATACGTAGGCCCATCCCAACCCTGTAGATGACTGATTATTTTCACTGCGCAGTCCCATAGCTGATGCATACAGTCACTCTGATGGCATACACATTGTGGAACAGATTGTGTAGACAAAGTTCAGGTACCTGATAACCACTAACAAGCAGTTTATTAACAGGGTGCGCCTCCATGAGGGTTACCCGAATGCCCTTCCACCCCACCCCAGTCAAGAAAAAAAACTGTCAAAATGTCCCAAAACTTATAAGGTCGGAGTTGGCAACCCTAGATAACACTACATACCCAGAAACGAGACATTCCCTAAATAAAGGAGATGTTGAAATGAGAACACTAATCCAGGTCAACTGTATTGTTATAAACAGTGAGCATTGGCCACTATACTTTTTTTGGATATGGGTCAACTGTAACTAATCTCACAGAAATGTCACCTTTCAGTACAAAGAATGTCTTAAAATACTCCAGGACAGCCACCAATATTATGGAGTCTAATTAGTATTATATTGAAATTATTTTTAAGTTGAAGGAAGTTATATGTAGTTCACATGACCTGCATTGATTTAAACTTGGATTTCAATGGTTATCCTCCAGGGATCCCCATAGGGGAAAAAATACTGCAGCATGTCCACGGTAGGAAGCAATCAAACTAAATTTAACACGAGTGTCGCTTGTAAACATCACTGTCAATCACTGTGCTTAATAGGTGCCAATGACTTTTTATCAACTTAAATTATTGTGGCGCTGCAAATGGGATAATTGTTTGAGAAGTGGATTGACAAAGAGGCTATAGCGACCTCTATCTGTCAGAGGACTGAAGTACCGTGCGAGAAAACAAGAAGAAACAAACTGGTGGCTCTAGTTGTGTCAAGTCCAGATGTATCACTCATTCATTTTTTTTTTTTGTATCACTCATTCATGGGAGACGGAAAACATCACATGATGATGTCAGAACATTAAAAAAACGAAAAATATTTTTCTGCCTTGAAACGGACTCTGCGGTTTGCAATGTGCACGCCTGCTAAACCGCAAGATAAAGAACAATAGCTTATTTTATATTTTAAAAATATTTTTTGGTTCAGCTGATTTTTAAGTCCAATGACAGGAATATAATGAAATAAATAAAAATTCCAGGCTGCCAGATTATGACTTGATATTTTTGATAAGGAAGAAGACTCATAGTGAGAGTCGCTCATGGAAGTCTGCTGTTCTTTTGTGTACAGTACACGCTCTTACGTCTTTTTGTATTATAGAATACCTATTATTGCATCATAGTCTTGCCTTTCACACAATAGCATTTCTTTCACACATCTCTGTCCTTTTCTGTATAATAAGGACTCGCTCACATTTTGAACAGTGTGTTTGGAGCTCCTCAATCCCAGCCAGTTTTGAATGAAGTGTCATGAGCACTTTTTTCATTGGGAAAGATATTCTAACTGGTGATTTTCATGTACTCCCCTCTCTCTGAGCTCCCCTGAAAGAATTTAACAGACCTCAGGCCAAGCAGATAGAAAAAGACGGATTTGACATGAAACTGGCACTTCAGGAGTTTTATAGTCAGTCGCATTATAATGGTCTAAATGGCAAATTCAGAAAGGTGTATTCAACCTACACAAAATTTTTTTTGAGAAAGTGTGAAATAGATGCTTGTGTTCTGTAATACTTGTAGGTGTGATATTGGCCAGGTACAATGCCCCCTGATTGACTGCACTGTGATTAAAATAACGGTACAAGAATAAAATAAAAAAAAATTGTTTAATGATGATTTGGATTGTTTTGTTAGAAGACTCATAGCCTCGATTTCAGTGAAAAGTTGTCCAAAAACAGGACTAAAAATATGGAGTGTCTATTCGTACTTTGTGCACATTGCTGCACTGTGTGGCACATGCTATTCATTATAACTCCACCTACTAGCATACAGCTGCTCTGTCTAGCAGTAACTCCATCTACTAGCATACAGCACTGCTCTGTCTAGCAATAACTCCACCTACCAGCATACAGCTGCTCTGTCTAGCAATAACTCTGCCTACCAGCATACAGCTGCTCTGTCTAGCAATAACCCCGCCTACCAGAAGTTTGTGTTTTATTTTGATCTAATTTTATGAGTGTTGAGAAATAACTGCTAAATTTTATTATTACTCATTATAACTGGCGAATTAGCAACTTATCGAATCACACTAGTTGGGTTAGGGTTAGGGTTAGGGTTAGTACCATCCTGCTATTTGCATTTTATGCAAATAGCACTTACCTCGTGCAAATAGATTCTGTTTTTTTCAACGTAAGCTCTATTTTTCATTCATTTTGGTGGTAGCTGAACTCACCAGACTGTATCTGATGAAAAAATGACCACTTGAGCTTTTCATTGAGAGATCAGAACAAGTGTTAAATTCAGGTGATAAACTCATGCTTCATAAAGGCATATGCGATAACATTAATTTATTATAAAACATTATTACTGCACCGATGCCTCTTTTCATCAGAATATTTGATAAGACACTACAGTATTAATTCATTATAAATTAACATTTATTAATTTTAGAAATACAAAAAATTATTTGTTTGACTGTTCCTGCCATAATGTAGGTATTACTCACCCCATATGGATGTCTTATTAATGCTAATTAAATATCATTAACACAATAAATTCTATCCTAATGCCATTTGTTAGGGGTGAGTAATGTTTTTAGGACACTGCAATCAACGATATTTCAGAATGAATTAATGCTTAATTAACAGACCTGTCATGGTTGTTACGCGGTCATTATTCATTTTGGTGTCGTCAGGGCGCTCTATCAGATTTTTTTCGCCTTCGTTTCAGTGTTTGGATTTCACCCGGCTATTATTCCTCACACCTGTTTTGGGTTTCCTGCCGGTTATAAATAGCCCAGGACTTCCGCTGTCCGGCCCTTCGAGATTGTCTTTGCTATTTGACAAACAAAGTCGGTACGGTACAGGTTTACACGTGAACTTTTCTCTTTTAAGCTTTAAGGGACTTGCTTTAGCATCTAGAGTTATTCCTTAGTGGAATTCTCGTAGTTGCTGTCTGTCCCTCGCTTTGGTTTCTTTATTTTTCTCTTCTGCACTCTCCCGCATTGTGAGTGAGATCATTATTTTCTTTCCCCGTTTTACTTATCGTTTGTTTTCTTACCTCTGTTATTCACTTGATCATATTGTAAGCGAGAGGTATTTTCTTTTCACTCGGTTCTCGAGTATGCCCTGTTATTTGGGGTTTGTTTTGTTTTGGCTTAGGGCCTGGAGTTTTTTCTATTCTCCGTTCCTTGATTATTCATATAGATATATCCCCCTCTCATAGTACGGACTAATCCGTTTTTTTGGTGCACACTACGGTGTGTGCTTTTAGAACCCTTAGCTCCGCCTGATAAGACCATTGAAATATAATGTTACAGGAAATATTACTTGACCCATTCAGATTTTTGAGGACATCTATCTCCTATTTGATGTTAGTTATGTGCATACATTATTTAATGTAAACAGTCCACAAAAATTCTGGCCCCACAATGTGCCATGACGTCCCAAAGAAAATATATGGAATATGGTTAGAAACGAACAATGATACTCATCATCTTTTTTTTTTTTTAAGATTCATAGTGGTTCAACAAAAAATGCTGAGTATATGTGAGAACATACTAAAATATATTATGAACAATCAGCAATTTCAAAATATTTTTTTTTCCGCACAACCATGACAAAGTGAGACCTGAAGATAAAAATACTACATAAAATACAAATATGACTAACTACATGGCAATAAGTTAACTCGCCCAGACCATTGCTTTTTGCAATGCTGTTTGCAAATTTTGATCTTGTCACAATAACCTTAAATACTTTTTCAAAATGTTTGTGCTTTTTAATTGATTTTTAATAAGTATGAAAAATTTACCTTTTCTCTGACTTGGATCAAAAAGATCTGTTCAACCCCTGACTGCCCATTAGGTTTTCCAAGCACACGGCTCGATGGTTCTCCAGCGTTTATTAATATGTCTTTCATCAGAACACCTTTCAAATGAGGCTTTGAAGTTTAATCCCTTTCTATTGTCAGTAAGCACCCTTCGGCAAGTCCTGATGACAGACAGACATATTGTCGTACAATTTTAAGGGTCTCATTATACTTTTGATAAATCTCTTCCGCCTCGAACTGCAGTACCCTTGTGTCGACAGGAGTGCAAAATGCCTGCATGTGCGCCATCGAGGTGGCTGAGACATCTGCTGAAATTCTGTTTTAAATACCAAATGAATAAACAAAAACTAAAATAAAATTTTTGTCTGTCAGACCAAACTAATATTGCAATGAATCCAATAATAGAATCTGGCCCCACCAGTTTCCATGGGATACACAACACTATATCCCAAGCAGCAGGAATACATTGAGACGCATCAATTTAGGTGGACAGATGCTCTATTCTCATATACCATAAAGAGACTATTTGAGGCAGTATTTGACAGTGGTTTGATAATTCTCAAAAATTATTTAAATAGAGGACTACAATAGATTTTCAAGTTGAGCTCTGTCAGTCGGAAACAGGTTTTGAAGGGTTGCACAGGTGGAAATTAATTAAATGTATATTATGCACTGGTATCGGGAACTATTTGTTTACACAAAAAGTCAACGAATGAAAATGAATGACAATTGTCAATGAAAAGGTCAATTAGCCTTTCAGGGCATCTGGTAGAAACAGAGACCCTTGGGTAGAAACAGAGACCCCAGGGCCCACATGTATAAAACTCTGAGTAAAAGAATGCGTAAAAGAATGCTCAGGGAGAAATTGGGAAATCTGCTCACGCAAAGTTTCGCATTTTCTCTTTCTGCCTTTTCATCATGGTGCGGCCATATCACACTGAGTCCAAACACTGCGTACGTATGGTGTCCAGCGTGTGCAGAGGTACGCAGTTTGTCGTATTTTATACATCTGAATTTCTGTGTGGAAACTCGCTTACGCAGCTTTCTGGGGGCATTTTTCTGCTCAGCCCTGTTTATACACGTGGCCCCTGGTCTGACACAGTGCAAGGCACTCTTTAAACATTAAGTAAATGATGAGTCTAGATCAAGGCATTGTTAAACAGGATGTGAATGATGAGTCGTGGTCAAGGCCCTCTTTAAACAGGAAGTAAATGATGAGACATGGTCAAGGCACTCTTTTTTTTATTTTTTTTATTTGTTTCAGATTTTTTCCCATTTTTCTCCCAATTTAGTAGCCAATTGAACCCCTATTCTAATTCAATTCCCCCCATGTAGCAACCGCTTGAGATTTTTTTTTTTTTTTTTTTTTTTTTTTTTTTTTTTTTTTTTTTTTTCCCCCCCCCCAGTAGCCAATTGAACCCCTATTCTAATTCAATTCCCCCCATGTAGCAACAGGAAGTACAACCCTGATGAGTCGGTAGATCAGGGGTGGGCAACTCCTACAGGCCTCGCGGGCCGGTGTGTATGCATGTTTTTACTCGCCAGGCCAGTTACCACGGCTCAATCAACAAATTAGCCATACACACAATCACGATTCACTCGTAAATTACAGAACGATGAAACGCTACAATACACGCATACCGGCACAAGAACCCGATTCATCGGCTTTACTGACTTAATATCGCGGATTTATGTAGATTAAAATCGATTGGGCTAAGCGCTCTTTAAATGATTGTGAATGATGAGTCAAAAACCTGCATTTTTTAAACAAGTGGAGTTGATGAGTCTAAATCAAGGCATTCTTTAAACAGGAAGTGAATGATGAGTCATGGTCAAGGCACTCTTTAAACAGGAAGTACACAATGAGTCTAGATGGGCTGTTCTCATCCCCAAACATTCTTTTGTCCATATGTATAGGAGTCACATGTGGAAAAAGCACAGTGGGAAAGTGGGAAACACAAGTATTTTTCCAAATGGCACTCACAAAATGACATAACAAACCAATCTTCTGGGTCAATTATGGCAAAAGTATTACTGTGTAATGCTTAAATAGTAACATTACAAAAAGAACAAAAGCATACGGTTGCCTTTCCTGAGGCAGGGTTGGATGGCTATATTCTTTACTTTGGGTGTGCAAAGCATCCATGAACATTACATGTTAATGTCTAAAGCAGTGAGAAGCACCAGGAACATAAAAAGTGTCCCAATTCGCAGGTGACAAATATCGTCATGGACAAATACTCACTGACTCACAGATGGAAGGTCAGTCCTGAGATGCATCAAACGTCTGCGGGGGAAAATAAAAACACCTTTAGAAAATGTAGTGAAACATCATCCACCCTTGCATGTGCAGTGTCTGCTACACAGGCCTTGGTCAACATTATTCTGTCCTTAATGTTGGTGTACAAATAAATGCATGTTTTATGGGCCCGTTTTTATTTTTATTTTCAGTGCAAAACAGCTTAATTTATTTTTACTATTAGGGAATTCGCCGAATTGTGTTTAAGAGGAAGCGAACAGGCACTTGCATTCAATTGTGACTTAAAGATGTTTATTGAATCCAGGCAAGCGTCTTTTACAGGGCGGCTGTGTAGAATAGGGAATGCAAAGGTTTGACCATTTTTAGCCAGTGAGGACACTGCTGCTGTGCCCCTGAACCTGAATTGCAGTAAAAATCTGGTTGTATAAATTAATAATATGTCAAATGCAAGTCACCCTGGATGAAATTGTCTTTAAAGTAAATAAAAATAATGTTAGCTTTTTATGCTACCGACTGACGACAGCGTAGTCCGTTAGGCACCTGATATAATATTCATGTCCGTGTGTGTCTATGTGTTTATGTCTCCTGTGTACTTGAAAACTGAGCCCTGATGCACCTTTTAGTGGTTTTAAAGAAAATATTCAGCAGAAGTGTTTAAAAACAACATTAAAATGCTGCAAGTTCAATAAACGCGTTTACTGCCTGTCGGCAGAGAATGAATTATGGCAGGGTGGAAAAGTTTGATGCGAACGGAACAGATGGACGGTTCCTAACTCTTAAACCTGAGTAAGGTCCCGTCTGCTGACTTGCAAAAATGGTCTGTCAAAATAAAAGCCATTGGCACCCATCACACAAAATAAGCTTGTGAGCCACCAAAACAGTACAGCAAATTGGTGTTTAAAAGTGAGACAAAAGGTTTTAGATTATTATGGCAATATATCATTTTTGATGTTTCCCAATTTTTATGACCACTGTTTGGATGTTTTTTCTGACCACTGGGAAGCTTTTTTACCTCACTAGCTGGTTTTTTGGGGGCTCAGGTCTGGGCTTTCCTGCTTTCCCATAAAGCGTCTTTGTGACAGTGTCTCTGTAATGAGCGCTATGAAAATAAAATGTAATTGAATCAAAGTGTAATTAAATCACTGTTTAGACAAGCGGTGGCCGATTCACGAAGGTAACATAAATTAATTAAAAGCCAACAACGTACTTGCTTCATTCCACATTTGTCCTCAACTTTGAAAAACAACAAAATGTTTAATTGTTCTTCACAATCTCATTATGGTGAAACACTGAAGTCAACTAACTGTGTTCAATTCAATGGACACTTGCGCATATCAATGAGTTACAGTCAAGGACTAATGCAGATGAGATAAAATCCAGAGAGTAGTTGTGACCTGAGCTGGACCTTCGTAATGCATTTCCAGAAGTTTCCGTCCACATACTGCCCATGTGAAACATCATATTTTTCTCTTAAGTAAAAATTTTTTCTAATTTTGAAAGTTGTATTCATAGATCCAGGACATACAAAACCTCTGTCAATTCAGAAGAGTGCAGACAGGAGAGTGCAGACACGAGCCGTTGATTGCTTTTCCTCATCCTTCCCCAGCTGGTCAAAACCGCCATCCTGATGGAGCGGTAAACCTCATACACAGCTGGGGCGGGATAAACCGTGGCCTGATGGGCCAGAGGAGTTTACCTGCGCACGGTCAGATACGGACAGTCCCGCTGACCGAAGTTCTCTCCGCTTGGACGCCAGCGCGGCCAATCAGTCACCACCATGCGGGGGGGGGGCGGGGGGTGGGGGGTTGCCGGAAACTGTTGCTACTGGTACAATCATGGTTCAATATCAGATGATAGCTGCATCATACACTGAAGACCAGTGTTTTAGCAGAGTGAGCTGTCTGACAGCTATAAAGAATGACTTGTTCTTGACTAAGATTAGTTTACTTTTCCTCAATGAACTTGAAACACTTTTAATTCTCTTTCAATTCGGACAATTAGCTGATATTCATCATGGTGCAGACAAATTATTGATATATTCCTTTCATGTCATAAACCAAGTATGTACTATAAAATGAATATACTATGAACATAAAAAAATAAAACACATAGATAGTGGTATATATCTATCAGTAGAATAGTAATATTAGCAAAAATAAAAAACAAATCACTCTATGGTTCAATAGAAGATGAAACTCAGTATCCCCTGGAAAAACAGATTCTAACACCAGGATAAAAAATGACCTCCAGACACAAACATGCACGCAAGACAAAACTCAATGCCGCAAGAAACTAGTTTTCCTGGAGAAAAAAATGGAAGGCGTGGGGTAATCGGTGGCCGGGGTCACTCGAAAAGGTTACCGCTAACTATCGGGAAAAGAAAGGGCAAATCGGCATGGGGCGTTTCAGGAAGGGAGAATTATTGTAGACCTTTGACTGCCAGGTGCCGTTGAGCCACAGATTGTCTCTATCCCCGGCCACTCACAGTTTGGATCCCGTTGAGTAATCACACTTCAAACGGCCGTGGCACCGAGGCAGCTCTGGAGAAGCACTTCGACCACCTGACCACTCTCAGGAACTTCAAATGGAGAGCACCCTCGCCAGCAGGGCCTGCTGGGATGAGCTGGACGTCCCCACGAGGCGAGTGCACTTGGAAGGCACAGCTTGATGATGTCATAATGTCACGATTTAAGAAGTCCAGCCAGGGAGGAGGAGCATGAGAGCGTAGGCTCGGACTTAATCGGCTTCTGATTTAACTCGCTCGCTATGCGTCTGACAAAAACAACCAAAGGACCGGATTAGGATTGTATTCAAGCAAATGTTTGTTATTAAATCATTTGTCTTTTGACTTTAGAAAAAAATGGACGTGTTTGCTTTTTCTTCACCAGCACATGTCTGGCAAGGTCATTTTTTGTGACTGCTACACGGTTACTAAATTGTATGTGCAAGAAGTCAACATGTGCTTGACTCACAATTAAAAGCAAGTGTTATATTGTTTTTTGGTCTGACATACACAGTTTTGCCAAGGTCAGTAAATCACCTAAATTAACCCCCCAAACTGTGTTTGTGAAGAAAGAAATAACATATTGTCTTTGTGCGTTTAACCCAATGTTGATTTAACCCAGATGGCAGTGTGCTTCTGCAAAAAATAAAGTCTGTATGTGGCTGTTAATGTACATATTGTAGCCAAGCATAAATAAATATATAAATCCATGCCTTCAGGCTCCAAGCCGACGACAGTTGTCAGAATTATATAGTTCAGTAATACCATCGAGAGCAGCATTCCATCCAGTTATGCTTTGGCCAAGTGTAAAGCTTGTACAGTTTGAGAACTGAAAGTACTCCATACTTGTCCATCCGATGTGACCTTTGTCGTTGACAGACAATCAGATGGTAGCATACAATAAGAACACAGATTCGCCCAGATTGACTGAAAAACAAAGTCAAAGCACATTCTAATCTGATTTATTGATCAATATATAATGGTCTACAATTGGCTTTTTGTAATATATATATATATATATATTATTGACTTAAATTATACATTCTTCTTGACTGAATTAACAGTGGCAGTACTTTGTATACTTATAGAATAAGTTGTGTCTGGAGAAAAAAAATAGTAGACTTTTAATTTTTCACTAAGTTAAGGACAAATGATTTGATCCTGTCCAAAGACAGAAATAAGTGTAGAATTTAGAGTCGCGAGAGCCAGAAACAAGCCTCCCTGCATTTTGCTCAACTTGAACCAAAGGCATTAATACCACCACAACATCTCCCCGCAGTGACAAACTTTGATCTGCCGAGTGTAACAGAAGAGCGCCAAAAGCACTGTCCTTATTGGTCACCTGTAGTGCACCTTAAAACCGGGACTGCGGACCGTTAATAATCCCAGGATTTTCCAGCCGTTTCCGAAGGCAGTGTGCAGTGTGTAATCGGAGGGACTTTGAGCGGCGGGTGCCGTTAATAATCTCCTGCCGCGTCTGGAGTCCAACACCCCTCCCTCCGTCCCCGCTGGCCCAGCGGGTCTTATTTTTAGCCCTTTCTGGCTCCCTGTTAGAACTTTCACATCTCGGAGACTGCCACCTCTGCCTGCGCCACATCAAGGGCAAGAAATAACCCTGGGAATCCGCACCGTGCCGCGGATCTCTAACACTGTTTACACATCCGCCTTTGCCAGGGAAAGCAGGCAGCCATTAGCGGGCGGGGTGAGAAGGATCAAGGCTCATCGTCACTTTGCTCAACAGCTCTGAAGCTGCTTAGGCCTGCATTCAATTAACATTCGTCCTTAAATTAGACTTGCGGCGAGGGGGTAAACGCGAGCTCATTTTGGCCGTTTGCGAAGTCGCCAAATTGTGTTTCGCGTCGAAAGGCTTGCAGCAGGTATGATAGAATTGCATCATTTTTGTCCATTCTCTGACTCATCTGTGGCACTCTGTCACCTAATTCTCGCCGTCCCCTGTCTCTGCACCCATTCTCACCATATCCTCACTCTTCTGTCTCATCCTGCTTTCTCACCATCCCCTCGCCAATCTGTCGTCTTCATTCCTTCCCTCCATCACCTCCTTGTGTTTCTTCCCTATTCTGTCTCTTCATCCGTTCATTCTGACTTCTGCTCTCTCTCTCTCTCTCTCTCTCTCTCTCTTCTGTTGGTCTCTTCTGTGCTCTGGCAGAAATACACGGAAGGGTTTGATTGACATGTAGGCTGGGCGATGAGAACATTTTTTGTTTGTTACCGCGGCGACGCAACGACACTGTTTTCTATCTAGTTATGGCTCCAGCCATGCACTTTGAACTTTTTTGGGGAGGGGCTAATGCATGGTTCATAGCTGTACCTTATGATTCAGGCTCAACCCAGCATGAGTGTGAATGGTGTGTCTGGTTGCACACCTTAGCAGACAGCAGGAACCCTTTCTTGTTGACTTCCAATAGCCTACAGGTTTAAAAAAAAAAAGGTCCATTCAAAATGTATTACAAATAGTTGCGTATGTTAGCATGAAGTTTGTCAAAGGCCTCATGAAAATATGGGGGCTATTTTTTAGAAAGTAGAGATAGAGCGTTTTCTATCTTTCAGAGGATAGTGTGACATAGATGGATTTAAGAACACGACCCCTGTAATCTTTTACCAAACACAAGAACTGATTACGGATTTAAAAAATCATTAAGGTGAAAAAGCACTCCTCATATGAGCGTGGGGAGACAGTGTCCTGGATGTCATTTCCTGTGTAGAGTAGCCCTTTCCTTTCGAGGGTCAATACCTCGATGTCAGATCAAGTCCCTGATACATTATTCATTAAATGGCGGATTAACCTTGTGTGCATCTGATTTGCAACCATGGTTTCAGCGTAACATTTTTTAGCTCTTTTCTTTTGCGTCCAGAAACCTTGCATTGATTTTCTGCCCATGCAGGGTACTCTAGTATATCTAGAAAACTGATTGAGTGGTAGCACATGAATAAATATTGTGTTAGATGAAACCTTTTTCGTGTGTACCATGCAGAACGGTTTACAGTTAGGCTTGTTCACTTGCAATTTAATTACGGTATCTGCATTTGCAGTACCGTTGCCGTAACATTATTACATTCACGGCAGTCATTGTTTTACAAGGCTGTAGTTCTTTGAGCTGCAGTGGTCAAATCCTGTCATGCTGTTTCCTAAGAGTGGCATCTTCCAGGGAGACAACACATAGGAATACCAGTAGATATTCCATATGTACGTATATATACAGTATATATATACAGACGGGTGGCAAATTAAAGAAAAAAAACCTACAGTGGGGGGGTCGGGTGCCTCTGTGGACATTTTCCTGGCATGGTTTGGGTCCACTTGTCCTGTTAAAGGGAAGGGCTATTGCAAATCAATACAAAGTCATTCTGAGTGATCAATTTTATTCTATGATGAAACATTTCTATTCTGATGGGAGTGGTCTCTTCCAGGATGACAATGCCCCCATCCACAAGGCACGAGGGGTCACTGAATGGTTTGATGAGTATGAAAATGATGTGAATCATATGCTATGGCCTTCACAGTCACCAGATCTCAACTCAGTTGAACACCTATTGAAAATTTTGGACCGACATGTTAGACAGTGCTCTCCACCACCATCATCAAAACACCAAATGAGGGAATATCTTTTGGAAGAATGGTGTTCCATCCCTCCAGTAGAGTTTCAGAGATTAGAATCTATGCTAGGCAGGAGGTAGAATCTATGCCAAGGCGCATTGAAGCTGTAATGGCGGCTCGTGGTGGCCCAACACCTTACTAAGGTACTTTATGTTGGTTTTTCCTTTAATTTGTCACCCGTAAGGATACTAACAGAGTTTTAAAGGGGCCAAATAGTTAGTGCCCGAATTACAGGTGCGTCGGTCACAAAAACAGAAAAATTGTTTAAGTTGGCAATGGGAACAGTGTCTAAAATTATGACAACATATGCCCAACACCAAAAAAGAACTGTGGACGCAAGTCAAAGTTCTCCGACAGCGACAAACGAGCACTTGGTAGGATAGTTGCTAATAACCACAGAACTACAACTCTAAAAATCACCACAGATATCTGAACCCCATGGTGCAAACAAACACTGTTCCCTCGTGATGTCCCCATATTCCAACATGATAACGCCCCCATACACACTGCTAAAAACATTCAAAAATGGTTCCAAGAACACAAGGATTATGTCAAATGCCTTCCATCGCCTGCACAATCACCTGATCTAAACATAATTTAACCTTTACGGGACGTTCTGCAGTGCAGAATGCAAACTAGATCTCCACCTGCTTCATCCCTCAAAGAACTGGAGATTGACCTTCTTGAACAGTGGGCCAATATCCCACTACACACAGTTCAGAAATTGTACGATAGCATTCCTAGAAGGATTGAAACTGTTTTGAAGGCAAAGGGTGGGCCTACTCGTTATCAGTTACTAGATATTCAGTTTTTGTAAGTGTTTCCGATATTTATATACTGTATATACAGTATGTTCGATATGCACCAAAATATAGCTGATCAAGACATCTGATCACCTCTTTTTTAAGCAGGGCCTACAAACCTAACTATAAATCTAGTCAGAGTAAAGATGAAAAGTTATTGAATGACAAAGCAAAGAACAATCACCTATTGTGCTGAGGAGAGTGAAAAACACGTCACAACTTTAATTGCATTCGGTTTAAAAGGGATGGTTTACTTTTTGTAGCTTTCTTTTTGTATTAGTTCAAATGTAGTAAGTATCTAAATTTTTTTTGATTGCGCACAGAAGCTGGCAGAGTAATTGACCCAGCCAGCTTTTGTGCGCAATCAAAACATTTTTTGATACTTACAGAGGTTTCTGATGACTTGCTGGCTTTACAAAGGGCATTCAAAAAGCAGCTTGTATGTTTAATAATTGTCAATAAATGCTATACATTTTATATGCTAATATGTATAGTTTTGAAACATAGGGCCACTGCACTGTACTAGCTGATTTTGAGTTATTTGAAGTGTATTTTGTTGCTTTAGGCCACAAACCCCTAAATGTCCCTATACCAGCCATTGTAAAGCTGGTGGTAGGTCATCAAAAACTAAAAAATATATATTTTTCATCATACACAAAAACTGTCTGCGCAAATCCAAAATATACACTAAAACTGACATACTATGACAAAACTCAAAAGGTATGCATTTTTGTGAATTTATATTCTATCTGGAAAGATTATAATACGTAAAATAAACTCCAACAATTATGTGAGTTATTCTTGCTTTTCAGTTTTTTCCCCTTTTTGTCATAAATGTCAACCGTTCCCAGAGGAAAAAATTGTGACTTTGTCTGCCGCTGTGTCATCCCGTTGTGGTGCCCTGCCGACGGAGTTAAGGGGGAGGTATCCATGGAGACACATCAACGTTCGGGCCACGGCTGTATAGGAGAGCCGTGGGGTCAGCCCGCCCGGTGCCTCGTAGCGTAGGCGTGTGGCCAGAGCACGGAGACTGAGCAGAACCCAGCTGACTTCTCTCCTGAACCACAAGAAATAACGAATAAACACAAAAAAACGAGCGGAAAGAAATATCTGTAGGCTACGTCGCCGGATGAGGTCGGACTCAAACCGCGATCTGAACCGCGATCTCCATCTTCACACTGTGGGGGGCTGTATGCTGCACGGAATACAGTGGACATCCACCGAAGAGGGGAAAGAAAGATACAAATTAATATGATGAAAGGAAATTCCGCTCATAATCGGTAATCCGTTACATTTTCCGGGATGCCGTCTTAAAATTCAAACCTGCAAAAAACTGCGCGGAGCCCCACTTCAGTGAAAATCACAGGCAGCAACAAAAGCCTGACAATTATGCTATTATGTTAACACTGTGAAAATGAAATCTCATTATCCACCTAAAATATGTTAGCTCTAATAATGCTGCTAAATTAGAATAATTTAGATGTGATCACTTGAAATGTTCCCCTCATACATACGCATCCTGGCTCACACTCAAACACTCTAAAATTATATTTTTTAAATGCTGCAAAAAAGAAAAGAAAACACAGCACAACAGCCATTGAATAATAACACTCTTTTCCCCACTACTGCATACTAATGAGATACTGAAAACCCAACAGGGACACATATACTGTCTGCCAATCCGGTGCACAAGTACCCCTTAGGAAATTCTCCGTTTTTTTCATAAATAAAGATGGAGTAAACTACGTCGGTAGCATAATAAGAGACGGTAATTAGTGTCATCTGTTCACCACTGCCGGAGCATTGACTCTGGAAATCGGATTAATGTAATCACATTTCGAACCCGGTGTGAGTTTGTGAGCACACGTAACTCGGTTTGTGTTGGGTGTTAGAAGCGGGGTTCTCGGGTCGCTGATCGGTTCAGGGTCTGGGGGACCAGGACGGGCTGCGATAACAGCAGCTCATTCCACGCCGAGGGCAATGGGAGAGAGTGAAGTTAAATGGCACTTGTGTGTGATTGAGAAAGAAAAAAATAAGCATTAAACAAAAGAAAAATGCTTGGCCAGACACACCATTGGCAATTAAGCGGTGTGCAAGCTATTACTTGAGATGTGTCCAACAAAACGCTCTCCCAAGGGTCATGCATTTTTAAATTTCCTGTCTTTTAGGGTAGCCCTCCAGGATATTTCTTACTGTTTGTGTCTCATTCCACACCCGGAAACCGGAGGAATGCTATCCGGTATCCTACTTTACAAGAAACCTCCAGAGTCAGAATCACAGATCCTTTTTTTTTTTTCACAGACCACTGAAATAATTATGAAGATCTTGGAGGTCCAACTAAAGATTTAATTTGAACAAAGTATCATTTCCATTTTTGAATGTCTAGCAAGTACAAGCTTTTAGTCAACAATAGCATGAATAGACCTGGTTGTCTGAGCAGAGACTTGCAATACCAATACAGCAGCAAAGCACCAAGCAACATATTTCTGCTTTCTGCAGACCCCTATTGATGCACTGACCAGTTTCACAACCATTGACATACATGGGACCCTATCTTACACCCGGCGCTAAGCGGCGCTAACCCAAACGCAAGTGTCTTCGCTATCTTACACCCGGCGCTGGGTTCATTATAACGCCTAGCGCTCACGTCGTTTAAATACCGTGTATTCTTGCGCCCGTTGCAAGTGAACTGGGCGTGTTGGTCTTAAGATGAAGAGTGGCCAGGGAAATACATTTTTTTCCTACTTCTGCCAATTCCGTCCGTTTAGCAACACGGAGTCCAGTGCAACTGATATGCGTTCGATTTACCATAAAGCAATTTTAACAAGCGTCGCACAGCGTCACACAGAAAAACTAAAAACTGACCACGCATTTTAAATGTCAATAGATTTGTGGACACACATTTTACATGTCAGTAGATTCATGGACACGCATTGTACATGTCGGTAGATTCATGGACACGCATTGTACATGTCGGTAGATTCAAGGACACACATTGTACATGTCGGTAGATTCATGGACACGCATTGTACATGTCAGTAGATTCGTTGACACGCATTGTACATGTCCGTAGATTCATGGACATGCATTGTACATGTCAGTAGATTCATGGACACGCATTGTAAGATTGTTGTGCTTTGAGGCTAAAGATGCTGTTGTACATTAAGGCAGATGTTTAGCATGAAGGCTTACCTGCAAGCTACTGTAGGTTACCTGTAATTCAACAATACAGAAATTTGGACTGACAGATAGAATCAAGTAACCTTGTTTGCTTTTCCAAATAATGCTGTGGAGTTTTTTAAATTTTCATTTAAGCTCTCTGTCTCATATACCCTCTCTGGGGGCATCTGGGTGGAAGGTCGAGTAAATATGAACCTGTAAATATGGCAATTATTTTCCCCATTGCACAACAAATATGGAGCACTGATCAATTGTGTCTATAGAACAGATATATAGATATATAGAGAGAAATAAATCAAGCGATCAGGTAGCATTAGATGGACAGATTGTTGCTTGAGTGCCCAGCAATGCTGTTGGCAGGAAATCCCTACAAGTGGGAAGAATTCTCTGTCTGGTGCCGCAGGACTATATGTGCAGTGTCTGTACCTATAACAAAGGCATCAGGACCACGGTATATAATATCTCATAGTGACAGAACGTGGTGCCAAACTTATATAAAAACCAAACTCCTCATGTTTTCATTTCCTCTCAGGAATTGCTACCCGACTGCATCTGTGGGAAAAAAAAACAAATGTAGTTGAGAGTGTGAAACAGTTCAAAGACAATGAGAATCAAAAGAACGCCACTGTGTGCTGTCTCTACTACTGCACCTGTCCAAATCCAGACTTGGGGTTTTGTTTTCCGCCGCCAAAAAGATTCGCTTGAACTACAAAGTAGAAATAGAAAAAAAAAACAACAACAAATAGAAATAGTGAAATTGTCCAGAGGTTTGCTTCCCTCTCAAAGGATGAGTGGAAGCCTTGGTTGTTGAAAAATAAAGTCGGTTTTCTGTAACCAACCAAAGTCGTGTCTAGTGACCCGGCAACATGTCGCGTCGCGTCAGGTCTTCGTTCCTCATCAACGACGCGGAGGAGAAAGGTCAGATGGAGGGATGTGGACAGTTTTCAGCCGCGGGCGTCGCTTTAATCAGACCAAACGCAGTCACTGGTCAGAAAACACCTCTTCTTTACTTCAGCAAGAGTGAACACCCACTCTGAGAAAGACCTGCATGTTTACTGGGGTCTGGTGTGCTGACTAACTAACCCGGGGCAAACCTTAGTACATGAATGTGTTGGGTTTTTTTTTTCTTCCTAAGCATGGAATTGCAATCCCTTATGAGGTAATTGAACTCAATGATGTGGGGGGGCATATGGTATGATTACATTATTATTTAAACTGGTTAAAGCTGTTTCTGTACTAGAATTACAATAAACATCACCACAAGCCTCCATCCTCTCATACCAGCTGTTTCCAGCCTCCCTCCCTCTTTCCATCTCTACTTTTTCTTTTCTCCAATTGATGTCTTAATTGAGGCTTGGAGGGGGGGGCAGTTTTAAAAATGTCAAATGCTTCGCTGTATAATACATATTTGAATGATAATGTGGACTTTTCCCCTACCAATTCAGGTGTATGCTGAAAATGTATTCAGCCTTCGAATAGCACTGCCTAATACTTTTTTTTTTTTAAAGTTAAAAATAATAACTGCTTCAAGGATTTCGTGCAGGTTTTTTTTTAATGACTTTGAACTTTTCATCTGAAATGTGTCAGCACCGCGGACCGGGGAAATCAACTTTGTCGCAACTTACAAAAGAAACAAAAAGAAAAATCACTCCCACACCGAAACAATAAACAAGGCTTTGATGGAATGGCAGCCTGCTGGAGTTGTGGCCTTGTCCTTGAAAAATATGCGTTTTTTCCCCCTGATTTTAGCCGCACGCTTCGCGAAGAACTGCGGCGGGCCGCATGCGCGCGCAGCCTATCCGTCGGTATATTTAACCGACTGCGACATCGCGATCTGACACGGCGGAGGTGACTGGGAGGTGGGGCGGCTCGGAGCGGAGCGGAGCATCTGGTACACTTGTGTTTGTCACATGGTGAGCAATCACTAGAGAGAAAGCCTGGAGTACTCCCACCCGAGGTCCCCTGCAGGATGTCGCTGCTCAGCGACAGAACATCAAAAGAACGAAAGGGGAGAAATATGTATTTTGAAATAAATAAATAAATAAATAAAAAGAATCCTTTGCATAAATTGCATCGCGAGATGTTTCTGTTTGGGAAAGAGTCTAGAATAGCCATAATCATAAGAGGTGTGCAGGCAAATTCTTCCGCGTCGTCTTATGAGAGGCATCAAATTTTACTTGCATGCATGCGTACACAGACACACATGCACGCACGCACGCACATGCGCACGCAAACACTCACACACACACATGTGCGCACATGCGTGCACACACACAAACACCAGATAACATGTACATAGATTCTTCCTTCATATGGAATGCTTTGAACAATTTCATGTTTGATGTTGATTTTTGAAATGTGAAGTGTCTCCTTTGCTCTGTACCTTTCCCCCCCCAGTATATGCTGTATGGTGGGAAGCGCAGTATAGACTACATAATAAGGCAAAGAAAAAATAATAATAAATTGCTTCATTTGAACAGAAAGTAATCCAAACGTTGAAATGAATGTTATATACTATTATATACTGCTAGCTCTCTCTAGTTTGTCACTCTCAGGGCTGTGGTCCAGCATAAATGCCTGTGAGAAGCATGTTCTATTAGTTTAACTCACTTAATTTCCCCTTTAGAATCCTTGATAAATTAGCAGGCAACACATCCTCATTAAAGCAATCAAGAGACGGATTCAATCAACATGCCTTTAACTTTGACTCACAATTAAGGGCAAGTGTCTGCAAGAGTTCATTGTGGTTATGACTGAGCTCGCAAACAATGTCCCCGCGTTTCATGCGGCTTCAAAGTTAAGGTCAAAATGTTTCATCAAAATCTAAATATCCCATATGTTTTTATTTTTTCAGTCACTGCCATTTTTTTATTTTATTGTTTGTTAGCTATAGTATTTACATTAATAATCAACCAGTGCCCAAAGATGAGACAGGACAGGATGATGTGAAACACTTAATCTGATCTGTATAAACATATTTTCCCTGGTAAATTACTCTATGAACAACCATTAACTTCATACCCACTGTATAAGCTTTGTCGATGCTACGATTGGCCGAAGTCAGCTACTAACAGAACATGTACAAACATAAGTGATTACTTTGCCATTGCATTTTGAAACTGTTCCAAATTATGGGACCTTCATTGTTTGTTGTCTTGCACAGTGATGCTCCATGTCTGAAGTGAAGTCACACCAGCCTACTGTAGACATGTGGATGCATTCACTTCATAATGGCCTTCCAAACATCCTGCCCTCCTGTCCATATTGGTAGCCATATAGCTATCAAAGGCAAACTAAGTTGTTGTTTTGAAATTCCCAATGAAGGCGATCTTACATTTTGTTACGTGGTTCTTACTACACACGTCATTGCTTCCTCTATGCTACTTTCCCATTTAATTTCTATGTGCCCAATTTGTGGCAATACATATTAGCTCCACATCAGAGAGTTAGAGCTGAATGTGGTACATTTTAGCCTTAACTCTCAAGTTTGCCACTGCTGTGATGCAATTTAAAATTGAGAGCACGAGCTTGAGACTGTTGCCTGGGTAATGAGGGGTTTGTTAGTAATCAAATGTCTCTTATGGAGCACTGCTCAAAACGATTTCATAATGAGCAAGCCGTTCTAGAACCTGAAGTCTGTTTATTCCTTCCAACCAGCCCTTAGAACACCCCCTCCCTCCCCCACCTACAAAAAGTCCCTATTCAGCACAGCACTGCACTGCACTTCACTTTCCCAACACTCTTTTTAATCATTACACCACTCCCTGATATAAACAAACTGCTCTTCAGTTTAATTGACACTGGCCTACAGGCTGGCAAGTTCTTTTAGGAGCCCAATCTTTATTCATGTGTGTTCACAATAAATAAACTCTGTATGTTTAAATATGAGGATGTGTAGCTCCTTTTCTTTATGATCCAATATATCATCAATGCTCTCAAGTCCCAGTTTGATTTATTAAGTAGTTTTTTTATTTTTATTTTTTATTTATTTTATTTGCATCAGCACATTGGCAGCTACAACCGTTAGGAATGTATAAATTATAGTTCAATTAAGTGAATGGGTCCTTATGACTATTTGAATGCAAATCATTTGTTTGTCAGGTTTAAAACGTTGTTACGTTGTTCTCTTTAATTATTGTATTTTCTTTTAAATTCAGCAATCCTGACCTCTGATTGGATTGAACACGTGGTGATGGCACTTTTGGTAAACAAGTCGGACCAAACCTAACGACGGATCAAAAATATGGGTCACGTGAAACACTGTTTGGATCCAAGACCAACAGAAACTGAGATTGACCTAATATTTGGCATGAGGGTAAAAGCTGTTTAGCATGTCAGCAGCATATAGATCTTGCTAAATATGACGTGCCTTCAAAAATAGCCAAAGCTGGTGAGTATTTGCAATATTATTACAACTTTTAGGTTATAGTAAAATCCTGAATGTGTTAGTATTAGAGCTAATAACAATGGGCCCCCTACGATGAAAAAAAGACATTAAAAGCGGTCTATTCATATATTCAGTAATATCAAAGACTTTAGGTTTTCTACAAGAATCTACGTCCCTTCCTACAATCTTTGAACTAACCAGGAAACTGGCCCTTTAATATTTTGCCTGGCATGATCCTTGCAAAAATTACGCCCCCATCATCTCAACATCTTATCCAATTTACATTTTAACATCGCAAAAGTGCCGTCTACGCAGTTTTTAATTGTGCCCAAGGTAATAATACACTCAGATTTTTTCAATTATTTCCCACGTTGCCGGAAACGGAGCAGCAATTTTCCCAGGTGCTTGCAAACTTACCGTGGCAAGCGAATTCAAAGAGTCCATGTCGGGAGACAGGATACCGCGCACATTACGTTTTTGTTTATATTCCTAGGGTTCAACATATACGCTACAGTTTATTTACAGTGTGCGCGTTTATAGTTGCAAGCAGATGGCAGTAAGACGGTGCTTAATATAACCATGTCTGTGCGGTGCGTTACAGCGAGACAAGACATGGATTCGGACACAAGCTAGTAAAAACGTAATGAGTGGAATGAGACATAGGCCACCTTTCATAAACAACACGCGCACGGTCAGCGTTCGCAATATTCTCGATGCATTTTAAGAACGTGCTAAAATGCTCGTGGGGCTTTTTGGCTGTTTTAAAATATAGGCTGCCGCAACAGGGCATATGGACTTGAGACTTGAAGGTGACGTTTCAACTACAAGGAGACAAATTGCATGTGGCTGCATTGTACTTTTCATGTTACAAACTGCTCATGGGTCGTGTGATTTAACAGCCATAAATATAAGCTGCCATGTATCAGTGCTAATTGCCGTGCTTCCATTCAGCCTGCAAAGCGCAGAACGAGACGGATTTCAGGCTCAAAGCTCTGCCAGTCACGCGCCATTTAGTTACGCATGGCAGCTAACCTCTTTTAAAAACGCATGTAGGCAATATGAAGATAAATATGGTTTCCCATCTAAATTAAATTAGATAAAGTTTCAGGGGATCCCCTGACACAAAGCCGTTGCTGAATGCCGATGAGCCCCCGCTCACGTAAATCGGTGCCTCTTCTGATTATTTTC
Organism: Ilyophis sp. 1 JC-2022; assembly: GCA_022702515.1. Taxonomy (NCBI): domain Eukaryota; kingdom Metazoa; phylum Chordata; class Actinopteri; order Anguilliformes; family Synaphobranchidae; genus Ilyophis; species Ilyophis sp. 1 JC-2022. Next base: position 14,223,923 of record CM040395.1, read on the forward strand.
AGAAAAAGACGGTAAGTTTCCCCCCACTGTGACATTATAAGTATATTTGGTGATGTTTAAGGGGCGACTGATAGGTGTCACTGTTTCCAATAATTCTCATTGCATCAATTACTCAAATAACTCGTTCTCTCATTTACCCTCATGTTTATGCACATGACAATGGCTATACTGAAACTAGCCAAACTAGTCAGTCGAGTGCCTGTCCCTAATAAACAATGTGAGCTGTGTATTTACATTTTTGAACAGTTTCATATTTGGTGGGTTGAAATTTGATGAGACCTGTCCATGGCATATTCCTGCCTTTCACCTTTCTGTTGCGATAGGTTCCAGCCACCCCTTGACCCAGAACAGGGGCCAGGCCTCCGGGGCCGGCGGGCCGGTGTTTTTTATTTTTTTTTTTCACACGTTAGTTCAACCACGGTTCAATAATTACACACACACAACACACATTGTAAATTATTGAACGATAAAATACATAAAAAATAAAAATTATAGCATACCGGCACGCATACCGGCACAAGAACATTCATCAGCTGCTTTATCGCGGATATGTCGATCGATTAATCAGTAAGTGTAAACGATTGATAAAATAATATAAAATAAGTGGCAGCAAGCAAAAAAACTGCATACACACACCGGCCCGCGAGGCCTGGAATTGGCCACCCCTAGACTGTTAAGCGGTTTAGAAAATGGGTGGATAGATGCATGGATTGGATGCAATTCATTCCTCTTATTGACAATCAGCTCTCACAGTGGCATAGGCCTTCTCGCTCGTATATTCTTTAGCGTTGTATCGAATCAAACACCAGGTCTTGCATTTACAGGATTTTGCAGCATTCGCAGTACGTTTCTCTCTGTTAAATGGACAGTACTCGATAGCATTTGTTGTGCAAAAAAGTACCAGATCATAAAAAAAAATAAAAAAACGTTATATTTCTCAAATGCCCTGTGTAGCTAACTAGGATATTTGTTGTTATACATGATGTGTCGGATGGATGGGGTGGCTGACTCTGAGTGAGGAGAGTAGAGGGGAGATAGGAGCTGTTTGAAAATATACATTGTATAAATGCTCATTCAGCTCATGTGCTGCTGGTTTTAGAGCCAGTTCTAGGCATAGGTGACACAAGGGCTCCAAAATTAAAAATACACTACCCCCACCCCCACCCCTGTTAAGGTTGCACATTGCAAGGCATTCTTAAGATGCAGTCACCTACTTGGGCCTTGCTTTCAGGCGGTGTGATCAGTCGATGTCTTTTATTCATTGGTAGTATTAGAGGCTGTTTTTATATTTTCAATACAATCAAGGACCTGCAGTCTTTGCCCTGTCACTCAACTTTAAAAGAGATTTGTTTTTAAATAAGAGGGGTGTAATTCCTTCATTTGACGAATAATAAAACCCGACAAGCAAGTACAGTAAAAAAACAAACAAAAACAAAAACAATGAGAAAACAACATCAATAGTAAGATGGGAATTTATGAATCTCACTTTCCTTATTTAATTGAAATCCTGTCTACACTATTTTGGTATTATGTCTGTGATAGAAGACAGCTGAGAATTATTGCATGGAAACTGGGCCAACTTCAGCGTGGATATTGAAGGCTGCAAGAGCTCGGCAAACAAAAAGGCAGCCGGAGATTGAAGAGCCCAGCCTCTACTGAGCACTGCAGTGGCTCTGTGAGGAGCTTATGAAGGCTCCATTGCATTTATCAATCTTTGCTTTGTCACCTGGGTCATCGAGATTGCGATCGTTCATCACTACGTAAATAAAGGATATACCTGGATATGAACCCAAAGAGAAAACACACTCACACACACGCAGACACACACACACACACGCGCGCAGAGGCAACATATTATCACAGATATTTTTCAGGATTACGAGCCCTTGCAGGGGAGCCATCATATTTGTCAGTGGAGGAGCGTATACGGCTCTATCAATAATCCACGGCGGCTGCGCCCGTGTCCTGACCGGCGGTATTACCCGGCTTCGGATGACAGCCCACTCCAGCTCCGTCGGACCTTCCTCTGGGAGTCGAATCTCATAAACCGCTTCCCAACGTGGGCCCCAAATATAAAAGGTGAGACCCACTCCCTGATAATATGGGAGAGTTATTACAAACAACTCGCTGCACCATACCATGGGGGGGGTTCTATTACATGTTATGAGCCTGTGTAAAAAAAAAAAAAAAAAACGTAGAACCAAGCCCGCCCCCAATTTCAGCAATGGTGCGTATTCACGGTGTATCTGGCACTTCCAGTAAATCCACATAACGGCGTCATAAGCTGTACTATAAAAAAAACTACACGACTCCATTTCTTGAACGTTTGGTGACGTGAACGGTGTTCTGCGGCCCATGCGTGGCTATTTGACGGACCCCGGTCTTCTCTGATGAGAAATAGCTGTGTGTCAGAGATCAAAGCTAGCTTGATGACGGTACAGCTGTCCCACAGCCAAATCCCATAACGTTAGCGGGGGCAGGAGGGCAGCGTGACTGTTATTGAAAATGACTGGGTTTTCTCCTTTTAAACACACGCGTTCATTGGTAACATACAGCACGTGCTAAACGGCACATCCTGAACTTGTGTAATTACGGTTGCCTTTGTTGCAAACCTGGTGCACGGCAGCATTCATTGTAATCTGCCGAGGGACCCAATGCATTCTGGGTGAAATATATGGTATTCACCTATAGAGCGTTTCATGAGAGTTTTCAGTTGCTAGGGCAACGACTTCCCCATACACAATACAAATCCCAGTGCCATCGGCGTAGGAGCTTATATTTGTAACCTTTCCCCTGACAAAATAATTTTATGCGTCCGAGCTACGATACGCCTTAACTGCTTCTCTTGTGTAAACACAATCGGTGTCCAGTGGTAGACATCGGGATAAGTGACCTCTGGAAACGCTTTGACGTCGTTCGTAAAAAGTCTGTCTAACTACTTTGTTAAGTGGATCAGGTAAAAAAAAACTTTTTTGCAAGCTTCTGGATATATCTAGACTGTTCTGCATTTGGGAGGCTCAAGTAATAGCTGCTTTTCATTTTTAACGTTGGTTATGTTAGCCAGCTAGCTATGTTTACCGGATGTTGACATGGACCAAAATACACCACTCAAAAAAATGAAGGGAACACTTAATCATCACAGTATAACACCAAGTCAATTAAACCAAACCGGTCATGCTGGATGATGTTGCAGGCAGCATAACATTTGCCACGGCATCTCTAGACTCTTTCATGTCTGTCACATGTGCTCAGTGTGAACCTGCTTTCATCTGTGAAGAGAACGGGGCGCCAATGGCGAACCTGCCAATTCTGGTGTTCTCTGGCAAATGCCAATCGAGCTGCACGGTGCTGGGCTCTGAGCACAAGTTCCACTACAGGACGTCAGGCCCTCATGCCACCCTCATGGAGTCAGTTTGTTCAGAAACATGCGCACGAGTAGCCCGCTGGACGTCATTTTGTAGGGCTCTGGCAGTGCTCCTCCTGTTCCTCCTCGCACAAAGGAGCAGATACCGGTCCAGCCACTGGGTTGTTGCCCTTCTACGGCCCTGTCCAGCTCTCCTTGTGTAATGGCCCGTCTCCCAGTTTCTCCTCCACGCTCTTGAGACTGCTGGGAGACACAGCAAACCTTCTTGCGACGGCACGTATGGATGTGCCATCCTGGAGGAGCTGGACTACCTGTGCAACCTGAATAGGCTGCAGGTACCGCCTCATGCTACCAGTAGTGACAAGGGCACTAGCAAAATGCAAAACTAGAGAAATATCAGTCAGGAAGAATAAGGAGAGAGAAATGGTCTGTGGCCACCACCTGCAAAACCATTTACTTTTTGGGGGTTGTCTTGCTGTTGCCCCTCCTGTCCATATGTTGTCACTTTCATTTGCACCAAAGCAGGTGAAATTGTTTCACAATCGTTTACGCTTCCTAACTGGACAGATCGATATCCCATAAGTTTAATTGACTTGCTGTTATACTGTGTTGATTAAGTGTTCCCTTAATTTCTTTGAGCAGTGTAAGTCACACATGCTCGTATGCACTGTTATTACTTTGAATATGAAAATTCCATGAAACGGTCTATAGATTCAGTGCCAGCTATGATTAGGTAAGATGAGTGTGGCTAAGCTTGTTAGTACAGCTGAGCGAGGACCACCGGCCATACAGCCAGTGTACGCCACCAGCGGACGAGGAATGTACGCAGTTCTTACGAAGATGCCGCGTTGAATCCTGCAGGGTGATCCATAATGGCATAGTGTGATGTCTGTGCAATAGGAGACTTTCAATTGGAGTCAGAATGTTCCCTGCCTCACCATGCAATACACTTTATTGCATTACACTCATTTCGCTCATATCCACAGTGCATCCAACACAGTTATATGCAACAGCGACCACTGAACATTTAGCCAGACCGCAGCTAAGTGCTTGATCACTTTGTATGATAGATCCCTTATTTGTTACCATTCATTCTATGGTAACTAATACGCCAGGCCGGCCAGCAGAGGATGGGCTCCCCCTATACTCAGGTTCCTCCAGAGATTTCTTTCCATTGGGGACTTTATTTCTCACCATGTTTTAAGTGTTTTTTTTTCATTTAAGAGTTTTGAGAGTTTTTTTTTACGTCAATTGCTTGCTTTTTGGGTGTTCAGGCCTAGTTTTTGCAATTGTCTTTTGTATTTCGACTGTAAAGCATATTTGTAAAAATTGCTATACGAACAGAATTGGATTGAATGTGAGCGAGAACGCTAACTATGCCAGCCTAAGAGTAATAACAGCTTAACGGACATGATGACTCCTGTAGTCCATCAGGCATCTTGCAAAAGCCTTTTTAAGGCGGATGGCAGAGTAAAAATAAAAATGGAAAAGGAAGCAATCCAATGGGATTGGGAGTCAGTTACGGCCACGAGAAAAGAAAAGCAAGGAATTAAAAGTTGTTTTTAAAGACACAATTTTCCCCAGCGCATTAAGCGATGATGCGGTGGAAGTAAGCGATGAGTAAGATGAGTGGGGCTAAGCTTGTTAGCACGGCTGAGCCAAGACCACTGGCCATACAGCCGCCAGCGGATGAGGAATGCACGCGGTCCTTATGAAGAAGCAGTTCTACGCCGTGGTTCAGGGAAGGTAACCCTTGAAGGCAAGCTTTCCACATTTTTCTCTTTTTTTTGTTTTTTGTTTTTTGTTTTTTTTGTTGCTAACATTGTTAGCTTGCCCTGGGCGCTGTGTTTATTGCAGGCTGTGGCCTCAGTGCTTATTTGTCAGCTTTGAGAGAAAGCCCAAAGGTTGTAAACGGTTCCAGTCTCTGGGTTCTGGTCTGCTGGCCTCTGCACCATGTCCTCGTCATAGCCGTGTCCCTCTCATTTGCAGAGTCAGGGGACAAGATCACCAGCTAATCATCTCCCCTGAAAATGTATTGGCCTCCGTTTTGTTTTCCACATTTCCTGTATGAGAAATGCAGGTGCGACAGTTTTTCAGTCATTTTTACATTGTGCTTAACATGTCCGCAGTGTAGCGACCGTCCAATGCGAACGCACGCTCACAAACATACATATTTGCATGCATTTGAGATTATTCAGTTGTGACGAGCCTGACTCTGAGAATTCGTTTTTGTGTGTATTTCTGCCCTGGATATTTCTGTCGTTTTCCATATGTGGAAAAATTGGGATTTTAAATGCAGAATTATGTGCAATATAATGGTTGTTTTTGCACATTTTTAAATTTTTTCTGAACAAGAGCTAAATGTAAATATAAATTCATACAGAAACGTATACTATCCCACATGAGACAGTTTTTCTTGTGATGGGAAAGCAACCCCCTATGGTTCAGGATCGTAACCCCCCCCCCCCCCGGGTCTTGATCACAGTCTAACACCCACCCTCTCTCCAACCAGGTTCACAATCGCAATTCCGGTCAAGGCAAAAAATGCCAGAAACAACTTTTTCTCCCCTGTGGGCCCATCAGAAGGTTGCATGTTGAGACACCCGAACCATACAAATTATTTTGTAGAATGAATTCAACCATATCGATACATTCTTTATTTAATGTAGACCATCGTGTGCAGGTCAGCCTACATGCTGGTGTCTGCTAAGCAAATCTAATTAATAATTAATGATGGCCATATGCAATAATGCAATTTTAAAAAAACCTTTCAGATTCAATTATATTCATCTGGCTTGGTGATTTAAAAAACAAAACACAAGCCCATGAGTGATTAACCTTGTGAAACAGGCTTCTTCCTATCAGAAGTGTGGGGGTGGGTTTCTCTATTTTTTTATTCCACCACCTTTGACCCTGAAAGCCCAGGACTGACAATCTGCTGCGGGTTTTGATTGGTCGAAAGCCGTCAACCAGTCTGTCGACAGATACTAAAGACGCATATTGCTTTTTTATAGAAAAAATAAATAAATAAAAAGATTTTCCTCTACAGTATAGAAAATGAAAGACTGTCAGTCACAAGGTAGGAATAGAGCACACTGACAGAATAAAATAAAAATAAAAAACATAATATTTAATTCTTATTTAGCATATTTTGACATCTAAAAGCAAGTAGGTCATTGTGTTTTCTATGCAGGAACAGAAGAATAAATAGTTTATGAAATGACAAAAAATACTGTTCATTTTTATTTCGTATGCAAAATATATACTCTGGATTGAGATCAATAAAAGCCACTATGATCAAGATTTATTGAGATATGAGACCATATAAAATATTGGATTTTTTATTAGCCATCTTGTCAGAATTCCCCCAATGACTTTGGCATCTAAAGTGTAAAGTTCTTTCATTTAGTAATTTGATATTTCATGCTCTTTTTTGCCAGTACCGGTTCAATTTTTACAACATCTCCCAAGGCTTTCCTTTTTGAAATTTTCTATTTAGATTGGTTCACCACTTCAGCAGTCCTCTCCAAGCCAATTTGAAATGTTTACATGCACATGTTTTCTGATTTGATCCTCCAGGGACAGTTGTTAGTTGAAGAGTCCGTTGTGAAGAGGAGAAGGATTAAATTACACACACACATGCCCACACACGGAGTGTGTGAATGCAAGATATATCTAATGCATTATTATTGAAAGATACATTATTATTTTTCGCATAAAACCCGTCTGTTTCCTCTTGACCATGCCATGAATTGCTTGCACATTAATTATGACTCATTTCTCCCCAGGATAATTTTCCAATCTATTCAAAGTTTAATTATTATTTGCCTTGATTCATTAATTGATTGATTTCAAGATCGCATGGTGTTTGTGAGGCTAGACTGTGTGTGCACTACACCTGGTCCACAGGAAAGTTGAGCTAAAAGAAGGAACTTTTTTACAATGCATGGTATGGGGTCCCGATCTGTCCGTCAGCACGTCCACAGTCAATTTTACTGGCTAATCTATTTGATGAAAAATAAGGTTAAGGGAATAAATCCAAACTAATCCAGGGTCTGTGCTTGGAGAAGCTGTGGAGGAGATGAGATCTTGAAGCAGCCCAAATTGCAACCTGTGCCTACACAGACTGCAGTCAAAAAGAATTTAGATAAATAAATGACAGGGAAAGTAAGTCTTTAACTTTTCAACCTGATCTTTCCCTTCACTGAAGCGTAGACTGCAGAAAAGGAAGCAAAGTTTGCAGAAACTATGCGGAATGAGTAAGTGGCGAAGTGAAAGTGAATCGTCTGGAGGGGTAAAGTAAACGTGGCTCGTGGCTCGTGGCGGCGCTCTCTGTGGGGAAGACGTATTCACAGAAACTGCATTGTTTAAAACATTTCCTCTCAAACTCCAGCATATGAAAGGCAACAAAGGGTATACACATGCCAGGGAGAAAAGGCTTTTCTTCCAACCTGTCTGAGAGAGGGAGGGAGGGAGGGGGAGAGAGATAGAGGAGGGGAGGGATAGAGAGAGAGAGAGAGAGAGATGCCTGCTTGTTTTGTCAAAGTCACGCAAGTTGAAGAATAGTACTGTGGAGGCTGATTTGCCGAAAGTGGGAAAGTTATCCATACTGGGATCTGTCCTGAAAACGTCTGAATGCTTCCGCTGAGACCATGCCATCTAGACGGTGCTGCGCAACGGCCGCCGGTTGATGTGACTTTGATTCGAATTAGTTGTTGGAGTTATGCGTGAATTCAACCAACATTTTGTCTTAAACTCTGACGTGTGTTCAAATGCATTTGACTTTTTTATTGGCACATGCAGACAAACAGTTTTGCCGGTCAGCAATTGTCAACGCAAATGAAAATAATTCATGTTTTTGTTGAACACAAGTGACTCTCTCAAATAATGAAATGTTGCGGCTTAATTCAGATTGACCTTAAAAAAATCTGCATTAGGATTTTTTTGTCACCATACTCTCTTTTAAATACACAGGGGTCTTTCGCAGTGGTGGCATTAGGATGGGTAGAAGTGCCATTGGTTCTTAATCATTAGCTTGTAGTATCCAGTCAAACGTTAAGCTTTCTATGCCAGAGCCACATGACTGGTTCCAGTGAGAGTCACTGGGTGCGTCCCAATATTCTTTCCTCCGCTCCCCCACAACCACTCGGCTCCTACCCGGAAGTATGCAAAACTGCCTGAACGTTATACAATGTACACAATGTACCTGACATTGTGGTTTGCGTCGAGACGTTAATCAATTTGTAACCATTTGTAATTAATATGTAGCCTAATCAGCAACATTAGATTAGGACACAAAGATGTGTTTCCGGGGCTTGGAGGAGGGGAGGTGGTAGTGGAAGAAAGGAGGGTGCAAGGAGGGAGTATTGGCACGTACCCACTGATAATTCATGATGCCTCCTCACTTTGGCTTGGTGAAGCCTCATCATACAGTCAATATTATTCATGCCCCTGCTCTTCAGACTGTACCCTGACTCCTGTCATCCTCTTTAGTCCTCCTCATTCTTTATTTTTGGATGTCCTTTTGTGATAATAATTGTATAGGTATAACTGCTAAAGAACCCTGCTGGGTGATTGTAATGTAATATAGTGGCCATGCAGACATCCTAGCTGGACGCTTAATCTCATTAAGCTTGCGGAGTAATTTTTACAGAAAGAAAGTTATCTTTCAGATGGCTCTGGCTTCCACTGCAGGAGGTGCGCAGTCCGCCTCTCTCTCACAATCCAATCTCTGAACGAAAGCGCCAATGATATACTGACTTGTACTTTGCTCAATGAGAAAGCAGCCATGCCATTCTCATATCAAACAGCTCAATCTGAGTAGTGCTTGGATGGGACAACTCCTGGTAAACCTAAGCGCACTCTTCTCTCTGGACTAAATAGAAATTCAATACCCCAGCGCGGTGATGGGGACACTGTGCTGTAGGTTGTGAAACTCCTCAGTTTGCGGCATTAAACTGACAGTCTGACTCGGTATGGTCTTAAAAGATCCCGTGGCACTTTTCCAAAGAGTAGGCGTGTTAACCCTGGTCAGATTCCATGAGACTGGTCTTCTACATCTGGCTAACTAATCAGCCCCTACATCTGATTGGCAACGTAATCCCTTCCATTGGGCACTCACTTCCTTGACCCACCTGGTTAAATAAAGTAGACTTTATACATAAAAGGAAGGGTAATCACATGGAAGTAGCAGTGCTGGAAGTAACTGAGTTATTTTTGAGGGAAAATAAAAGCGAACACTTTTTTGTCTTCAAAGTACATGGCTTTAAAGGTGTTAACAGCTGCTGAGAATGTGAGGTAAGTGTTGAGAGATTTGGGGAGGAGAGGAGCTTGCGGTCAAGTAGAAGCAGTCTCAGATGTGCATTATGGATAAATATGAAAAACAGGCTCTGAAATGTGGAGGTTGGGGGTGCCTGAGGGCAGTGCAGAAGAGTTTCTCTGAGAGATTGCTGGCAGGATTTATTTTAGCAATATTTTATTGATTTTAAATTGCACAATAATATATTCAGAAATATTCCTCCAACCAACCATGAACTGGTCGGTCCGATTAGTACAGTGTAATATTAACCCTTTTATGGGCTGCTCATCTGAACAGAATTTTTTTTTTTCTGTGGGTATTGTCTCGGTGTGGTAGATAAAGGGTTTGAGAAACAGTGATAGTATTAGTAATGCACAGACACACGAATGCAAATGTGTATGTGTACTGCACACTCTTCAAAAGAAAATTTAATTGCCAAAATATCCTTTACACCCTCTTAACAGTGTATACCATGCCAAGGTATTTGTAAATTTAGCTTGATGCTGTTATTTTTCGGTGATATTTCCAGTATTACGGTCTGCAGGAAGTGTAACCAGTTGAGGAATTAACCAGTGTGGAAGGCAAGCTTTTATTACATTCCTGCTGTTTGAACTGAGATTTATGAGTTAAACCGACGCGGGCACCCATACGGTGTGCTTCGGAGCCTACACGGGCCCTGTACTTAGCCCGTAGGCATTATTATTTATTTATTCATTATGAAAGAGGGAGAAAAAAGGTTATCCCAAAGATTACATAAGCTAACCCTGCATTCATTTACTTGGGAAAGGAAGTGCTTTGGGTGCTGAAAAAATCAAACGCGTATAAAAGTCTTTGCTTGGTTAGCTCTCTGCTGGTTTGGCTCTTCTGAAATAATACCCCCCCTATCTTGGTCCTATCTTGTCAGTAATGCAGGAGAAAGAGTTGTAGAAACTGGCAGTAGATTCCCGGCTCCATTAACCTCCGTCTCTACGCAGGTGGGCAAGCTTCGATTATGTTTTTGATGGGTGTTGTTGTCCGACGGGCAAGGGGGAAGTCGATGCAACTCGGGCATGTTCCGGCCAAAAAGAAGGCGATTAACAAAATCAATCTCACTGCAAAGGACTCCTGGTTGGACTCCAGTTTCCTTTAATAACTATGATTATTTGGAGGCTTGGTCAGCTCGCCTGTTCCCACCCCTCGCTCTGCAAACGCTTCCAAGGTTGATCATGTTTCAGAACCATTTTCTCTGAAAAATGGAGTAGCAATGAAATAGAAGAGAGTCTTGCGGGGGGTGGGGGCATGTGGGGTGCTGCTATGTAATCAAAACAGATTGCCAAACCAGATGGGAAGCTCAGAGCAACCGGGAGTCCTTGGCCAGAACGTCCATGGTTTTGGCGAACGCGCCAGTATTTACAAATATTAACTCGTTTGCTTTAGCACACTACAGTTCGACTTCCTGTTCCCATCGACAAAATATTTCCCATCAGGGAAAGTTTGAAAATGTGGGGAAATGATGCTTATATAATGTATATCAGTACTATCCTCCATGCGCTTTCAGTGGACCTGTAGTACCTGAATAGTTTTGTGAGGATTCCTGCATTGGAACGGATGTGTATCCAATTGTTAATAATGGCTAGAATCTTAACGTACTGCGTTTGTTTCTTCCCTGTTCAGCAGAACGGCGACGGTGATCTGCGTCTGAATGATTACGATCTTCAGCGACCTTCACCAAGAGGTGTGTTCTCTTCTTTCAGTTCAAACGTGGGAGGAACCTGCTGAATTTGAAAATGAGCTTGCATTTGCATTTGCGTTCCCCTGCGTTTGCAGTTCTCTTTCCTGGCATTCTTTGCCCTGTGACACGCCTGCAGCATGCCTCCTGCAGCACGCCTCCTGCAGCACGCCTCCTGCAACATGCCTCCTGCAGCATGCCTCCTGCAACGATAGTGGCCCAGCAGCAGGGCTGCATACTAATTTCCTTCTGCCAAAAAAAACTACAAGTAGTTTATTTGCCTTGGGGCATCATGGGACGTAATTTCTCCAGGGGTTATACTAATAATAATAATAATAATAATAATAATAATAATAATAGTTGTACTTTCCATCGTAGTAACAGTAACAACAACAATAATACTGTAAAACTTGATTGTTCAATTTCACATTTTAACTGATCTGCTTTTTGTGGAGCATTATTGCGTTTGTTGAAGTACGCATGTGACCCAGTTAGTGGAGCAGAATGAAATGTATGAAAGTGTCAGGTTTGCCTTTGAATTCTTCAACACCAGCATTCACGCCTTCATTTTCTCCATTCGCCAGAGATCCTGTCATAAACGGCAATAGGCCTTTTATTTGCATCTTTGAAAACGGCGATACCATCATTGCTTACTGTCAATGGCAGCATTCCTGGCCTGCATCCCTTCAGATGTCCGTGTTCCCGGCTTTGTGTTCGTTCGGCGCCATCATTCCTGGCCTTGCATTCTTCAAATGTCAGTATTCCTACCGTAGGCTACGGTTACGCTTGTCACTTCAATGTGACTTCTATGCGACCTCTGGCATCCGATATCGCTAGGCTGCATTAAGTGACATGTCTGGACACGCGCAAATCGGATTTTGTCCGCATTTGGGATGCCAAACCACTTGGAGAGGTGGCCTAGCACGCTTTGAGATCGGAATTGCTTGTAGTCTGGACATAATCACTTCTCAAAACGCATTCACCGGAAAAACGTCTTTAAACACGTCCATATATAGGCTATGAGTATATAATGAGTAGTACGCTGCACAGAACCGTTCTGTGGTACGCTGACGGTAAAGACGAGGCTGTAGTTGTTCACAAATGTGATTTGAATGTGTACTTTCGCATGCGGAAATTGAGCATCCAGTCGGAATCCACAAATATGGATATATCATGCAGAATATGGTTCCACCAGTGCTGGCTATGTTAGCGAACCCATACCCTCCTCTCCACAGCTGTTGCACCCAGAAACGCAATGCTCGCAATAGCACACTGGCTATGTTAGCGAACCCATACCCTCCTCTCCACAGCTGTTGCACCAAGAAACGCAATGCTCGCATTAGCACACTGGCTATGTTAGCGAACCCATACCCTCCTCTCCACAGCTGTTGCACCCAGAAATGCAATGCTCGCAATAGCACACTGGCTATGTTAGCGAGCCCATACCCTCCCCTCCACAGCTGTTGCACCCAGAAACGCAATGCTCGCAATAGCACACTGGCTATGTTAGCGAGCCCATACCCTCCCCTCCACAGCTGTTGCACCCAGAAACGCAATGCTCGCATTAGCACACTGGCTATGTTAGCGAGCCCATACCCTCCTCTCCACGGCTGTTGCACCCAGAAACGCAATGCTCGCAATAGCACACTTCTTCTGCTGCCTCGCAGTCTTCTCCGCAGAGGGAGCAATCTTCGCAGTTACACAGGCCGTACCTCGACTACACAATCTGAATTCAACAAAATGAAAAAAAGCACAACCTCACAAACACCGAATGACATTTTCCAGGAAGAGTGTAGTATTTAAATATTGCGCGGGGGAATGAAATCCGAACTGCCATCTGATCACAGGAGGTCGCATTGAACTGGCAAGTACGGACGCGACTCAATCTGACCTGGTGTGATCGGATGTCGGAATTCCGATTCCAGAAGTTGCATGCAGTGACTAGTGTAACCGTAGCCTTAGACACCAACATTCCTGACCATGCATTCTACAGATGTGAGCATTCCTGACTATGTCCATGAGATAAGTGTTCCTGGTCTTGTGTTCTTCATATGCCAGTGTTTCTTTCCTTGTTTTCTTCAGATACCAGCATTCCTGGCTTTGTGTCCGTTCGACACCAGTGTTCCCAGTGTTGCGCTTTCTAGAAGGTAGCATTCGCAGTTTTGCCTTCTTTAAATGCTAGCATTCCCCCGACATGTGTGCTTCGGATGCCACCGTTTCTGGATTTGTTTACTTTCAATATCGATATTCCTGACTACATTCTTCAGACGCCGCCGTTCCTGGCTTTGCGTTCTTTAGATACAAATGTGTGTGGATTGCTTTCTTCTCATGTCAGCATTCCCAACTTTTTTTAGATACCAGATTTTTTTAGCTGTTTTCCCACCTTTGTGTCCATATTTACATTCTCTTGGTTGCATTCTTTCTGTTCCTGTGGTCCTCCAGTCTGGCTTGGACACGTTCTTTCAGTGACAAATCTCGGGCTGACAAACTAGCATTACCGCTATCATCTTGTGTGGCGAACGAGCTGCCAGCTCTCATGATCCCGCCAACTGTCAGCACCGAAACCCAGGAAGCTGAGGCTTTCTCTCACTTATACCCACTGGCTTTCACACCCCGTTCCCTGCAGAAGAAGCACAAATTCATTTTCTAAACAGATTAGCCGTTTGGTCATCCACCAAATGTGTACAGCTTTAGCAAGAAGGATGAAAATAACTCGCTTTCCATGATTGTAATCTCTATTTAATGTGGTCCTTATTGTGACATTCCAGGGTGAAATCTGTGCTACACACAGTAGGAACCGAGTCCCGTTCTCTGCTGCTATACTGGTGAACGACATAACGGATTTTGGAGGGAAGTAATGATACGCTCATCCGTGGAATGAGTGTATCATCAGTTCACTCCAAAAAATGAGAACTAATGATGCACTCATTCTATTGATCTGAGCTCAAAAGAACCTGCAGTGTGTTTTAGGTTTTGATGCAGATCCCATTTTCCAACAATGCAACAGACCTCGACTCTCCCTCGCAGCTTCTAACAAAAAGAAAAGGTGAAAAATTAGAAAAAAAGTCCTTAATATTCGTGAAACACATTTAGAATATGACTAATTATTTCAGTAAAAAAAACACTGAATTAAAACATATTTACAAATTCTACAGGAAGTAGAGGTGGTACTGCTGGGGTTTCATTTGATAATTGAAAACCTGTTCAATTGCGAAGCAGCGTCTATTTCATACTGCATACTTATTTGTGTGCTTGTGTGTGCGCGTGTGTATGTATTTGTGTGTGTGTGTGTGTGTGTCTCTGTGTACACAATGAGCAAGCATTAAGACTACCCTACACAATGGGCGGTCCCCGATAGAGGAGATGTTTAAGACAGCATGCTGTGGATTAATGAACGGCTAGAGCAGATGTAGAATCATAGTGCAGGTATAATCTCATCGGGCTAGGTTTAATATTAAACATCAACCTGCTATACATCGTTTTTCCATGCATTGCGCTGAGAGAGAGCAGCGGGTATGCCTGGTCCTGCTGTGTGTTTAGACATACAGGTTTTAATGATTCCACAAGAGGTCTCCGTGAAACCAACACAAGGCAAGACAAATTATTTGAATTGAAAGCTTCATCATTGCTTGTCTGTTTCACTGCTTTCGCCATTGTTTATAGGGAAAGTGTCCCGATGAGCTTTCTCCAAATTTTTTAATTACAAAATGTTTCATTTATTTAAGCCGATCCCAAAGATTTTTCACAAAATTCATTGTCTCATCAGATCTCACTCGGGCCATTTCAGTTTCATTCAAATTGAAGGCTTTTTAAAATCCTCTGAACATGGTGGTGTTTTTTTTAAAGTTTTTTTTTTAGCAAGGATTACCATCTGTTTATTGTCGAATGACGTTCGGCATGATATGAAGTGTGCAAGTGATTTTCCGAACAGATGGACAACGGACAAAAAAAACAACAGATATAGCTACTTGCAATCTGCATGCTATGCAGCATGTTTTTTTGTTTTTTTTTCAGGCTGTGATTTTTATTGAAGATAATTCTTGTTTTTGCTATGTACATTGTTCCAGTGGTAAAATATTGTTACTTCCATTCACTTCTGAGGGAGTTGCTACACATAGAGGAGGCCAAAAATGCAAATGACTGTTTCTAGGAGGGGCTCCTCCTTTCACAGCCAAAACTGTATTTCTTTCTGAACTTGAGACTCGATTTTTTGAATTTTGAGTATAACGTTTGAATTAAATATATTTGGTATTTACCTCAGTAAAATAGTTTGACTGAGAAAAGGAGAGAGCATGCTAATGTTCATTGTTGTCCTGTATGTCAAGACAGACATTTTCTACCTCATCAACTTTTATGAGCAGCAGCTCCCTCAGTAGTGAGTGGCAGTAACACTATTTTACCACTAGATGGTGGAAGGTTCCTACACCAGCACAATGTGCTTAGTCAAACACAGATCATCTTCAATAAAAGATTGCAGCCTGAAAAGACATATCAGCCCAAACATACATGCTGCATAGCATGCAGGCTGCAAATGGCTAGTCATTATTTTTTTGTTGTCCATCTGTTCAGAGAACTTACTTGCACACTTAATGTCATTCCAAACATCATTCAAAAATAAACAGATGGTAGTCCTGTGTCCATACACCCACCATACACCCGTTGCTTTTATCATACCATTTTGATTGTAGTCACTGAACAAAAGCGTGTCTGGCTCTTGCATACAATTCATTAACACAGGATATGCTTCAGTTGGCATTTACCTAAACCCGAGTTCAACGCGGTTGCCAGAGACATGTTAGTACAGATATAAAATTAAGCCAAAAATTGTAAATGGTTGAACTCCTAATGCAGTTGTAAAGGACTGTTGGATAATAAGCAACTATGGTTGGTTTGTTTTTTTTCAAAGCATAAATTTAAAATATTTCCAGAGCTGTCCTCGCCCATGAAATATAGTCAAATAATGCATTTCCTTTGGAGCTCTGAAAGATTCTGAAATAAATGTATGCAGACCTCTTAAGAATGATCCACTGAAGAGATATACATACTCTCTGGCTATGACAACTACATGCAAAGTGCACGGTTATGCACTGTGGTTAAATAAGTAAAATAAAATGGCTCTCCTACCCTAGTACCTCAATGAATGAGATTGATTTCAAAGTATTACTCTGATCTGTAAGGTGTTAAGTCGGCTTGCCTGAAGAGAAACACCGTTTATTTCTGTTCATAAGAAGATGGTAATCATATATTTCTGAAAGTTTGAAAAATATAAAGCCTTTCAGTTGCAAAATGAAAATGTGGAGGGATTTGTCTAACTTTATTAAAGCACCTGACACTGTCTCTATATTTAAAACTAGACAGAAAATGTATCTTTGGTCATGTCGGAGCCTAAAAATACAGATGAAAGAGTAATATTTCTTAAAATGGGTGGTTCTACCATGTGCTGTCAATCACTAACTCCAGTAATCCAATCAGAAAACTTTGCTGAGAAACAGAGCATTGTAATTGGTTCAAGTCAGCAAGTCTGTGCTTACTCATAATGACTCCATGCCCTTAAGGGATCATGAACTTCTGCATCGTCTCCTATAGCCACTGTTCATTATTCAATATTGACTAGCTAACAATAGGCTAAGGACAAACTGCTCATGGACACCAGCTTTTAGTCAAAGGAGAATGGGGGTCTCCATGGTACCTGATTTCTAATTCAGGTCATTGCTGATTTCTGCTGCATTCTCTAGGAAAAGGGGAGGAGTTTCATTTTCATCTTCACCTCTGGTGTGCTCACTGGGGATATTTGGCATTTTGGAGGTTTTCTTTGCAATGCACCCATGTTGTAATATCAGCCACATCATCTACATCTTGTGATGTCATTCATTACCTGCACTGGAGTGTCGACTGAAATTCCCTAATGATATCATAGCAAGGAATTTCATTTGAAAATTCCTGTTCTTTTGTAGTTGATATTTTTATATTATTGCTAAGATTAGGCTTTTTTTTCCAACTATGGAGAATTTTCTGCCTTGCTGAGAAGAACAGCCCCGGATACTAGCGTGTTCTCTCATCTTACAAGTCACCTGATAAATTTCACTCAGGAAAATAGGGGCAATATTCCTCTTCAACATTATACTGCAAATCACCAATGGACAATTACTATTTATGTCCATTATAAGGTAACTGTGAAAAAAGGCCAATCCTCCCAGACTGGGTGTAAGATTTAAGATAATTTTTTTTTGGCTGTGTCTAGGCGAAACCCCCTTAGAAACGGTTCTTTCTGCTGCTCCTGGAACAGCATTTGGCAACAGGCAACATGATAAGGGTAATTACATTTTTGCAGTTTCATCATGAAAACTTAGATTGAAGCTCCAATCAAAGGGAGCATGAATACATAAGTCAATTCTTTCTCTTGGGTGCCATTCTAAGCATTTGGCAGCATACCAAGCCTGCAAAGTCTTCTTCTGGTACGTATATCTATCACTTTCTCTTTTTTTAATTTTTTTTATGCGCGTTTCATTTGTTTCTCTTTTCTGTCTGTTTTCAATATCTCTGAGTGGCCTGTGACTCTATCCTTCAGATGTATTTATGCTACTGAATAAAATAAATACATGCATACTCATTAAAAACGTAATTGTAACCGAGTGGTATATGTCTTTCGAACAATGTCTGACCACAGAACTGTTCAATAGGCTTCAATTACTTAATATAACAAAAGTCACCTATTGGCATATGCAACTATTTTGCCTAGATTGCACTGGATGTGCTATTCTGTGCCAATCATAATAGATTAAGTTTTATAATAAATGCAGGCAATCAAAAAAATTCAGTTAAATACAAACTGCAAGTAAGTACATAAAATCAAAAAATATTAGTCATGCAGGTCAATTACACAGAGTACTCTGGCTCATATGCCTATATTGGTGGACACACACACACACACACACACACACACACACACAGAAACCGTTTCTGTTATGAAAATAACACATGCCTATTCTAGAACCCTCTTCAATCTGACTGTGCATGGTACCTATGAAATGCACTGAGCTAGTACAGGGTTACGTTGTGGCAAAAGGCATTGTGCCTTAAATTGTGCATTTTTATAAATGTCATCCGTGGTTGCCTTTGCAGTTCAGGCTGAACATCCGTGTTGCCCTCTATTGTCGCGAATGACGTACCGTGAAATGGTTATGAAAAGGTTTCTAAATGTTACACGTTTGCTAATTTTGAACTTTTGTCTCTTGGAATTGATCTGGAATTTTTTATTAGAATCAGGCATGTTCTTGAATTCGGAGTTGCGTGTAAACTTCCAGAGCTATGCCTTATGCGTTCATTTTACTATTTCACATGAAGTTATTAATGTTATTAAATGAATGTGATTAACTCGTTATTAAATCAATTATTGACTACACATGTGATTTGTATTCACGCAGAATGCGTTGGTACAAGTACAAGGTGCAATACGATTGCTGCGTCAGGACCATGGACAGGACCACGTGAGCCGATTGTGTTTTTCTCTAGTTGTTGGGACCAGTCAACACCCAAGATACAATTTGTAGTTTTTCAACAATGAAATGTAATTTTAAAAATGAAAAGGTACGGTTAATTAATATTAATGATGCCGTTATTAGAAGAAGATATTACTGTTTCTCTATGTGTAAGATTTCTGAGAGAAAATGCCCTTAAAAAAAAAAGCATCATTTTAAAGTCTAAACTTTGCTTTTGAAATGAGTGTATGGAAAAACGCAAGGAAGTAGATAAGCATAACAGTACGATATTTTATTATCATTTAGGCCTAATGTTATAGGAGGATTTTCTGTAGCTCTTTCACAACATAGTTAAACATTTAAGAGCAACGTTACTGAACAAATAAATCAAAGCTAGCTACGCATATCCGAAACGTACCGTAGACGATATTTGTATATATATATTTTATAAATTAGATTAAGGTTTTAGCAAAATAGTTTTTTCCAATGTTTAATATGTCTCCATTAACAGAAAAATGACGCAGTTTTTTCTTTCTTTCTTTTTTTGAACAATCACTTTAAATAGTATGCGTCTTATTAACATTTGAATTATTTCCAATATGCTTGGCATCCAGGAGAAACACCAGGAACAACACAGAACAAAGCAAAACATCTTCCATTCGTGCAAACTTTGCTTTTGTCGGTAAAGCACTTCTTGTCACATGAACGTCCAGATATCCACACACTTTACTTGACGGAGGCCGTTTTTCTTAGGGACTGCACAGACACAAAAAATGAAGCATGGTAACAAAGATATGACGGTTCTGGGTTGAAATTCGTCTGCTTGGTGCACACTCTTGTTCATTCATCTGTCCGCCGTATTGTCTGTAGACAGAAACTTAACCGATTCCCCAGCAATACAATCCCGAGCATGAATATCGAGCTTCACCGTTTGTAAATACGAATAGGTTCATTATCCAAGCCATAACAAAAATCTGAAATTATTTGGAAGTGCGGGCTCCAAGGAAATGCCACTATTCAACGTAGATATTTAATTATGTCGATATCGTTCTGCTTTTCTGGCAGTTTTTCTTGTTGATTTTTATTTATATTTTGTTTGTTTCTTTTCTTTCTTTTCAAATGAATAGTAGGCTATATGTACTTGACCTTCGGTCGTAGAAGAGTCGATTGAAACAAAGTCGATGTTTATAGAGGAAACACTAAGAAACCAGAAAATGTAGAATATTTCCATCCACCCATCAGGTTGCCCCTTTCCAGCTTCAGATAGAGTTTGTCCTCGCGCTCCAGATGGAGCAGCACTCCATTACTGGCGGCCTCGCGGGTGACATCCTGGTCTCCGGCAAACGCTGATATCACGGGATATTCATTCTGCATCAGATTCACCTAAATAACGAGACAGCGTGTCATTTATATAGAATATTGCACTGGATGGTGGGGTGGGGGTGGGGATTTCATTGTAGATTTTTATGTCATGCCCATGCGCGGTGCGGGTGCTCACCTGTATTGTCTGTCTGTTATATACCTTGACCACATGGAAGCTGAAACTGTAGATTCCTCTCCTCGGGGCCTGGAATACGCTTGCTTTTAGATCGAAATGGTTGCCAATGTTAACTAATACCTGCAACAACATAAACAACAACAACAATAACAGCAAAACAACGCAAAGTTATTGCGCGATGAAAATGTATGAGTTTAAAGTAGGTTCAGGAGAGAATACACAATCGTGGAAAAAAGCCACATACCGTCCCAGACATTTTAGCCATTTTCCCTGTTACGGTTGTCTAATGCATGTTAACATTTACGCTGCATTCTGAACACGTGGACACTGACAGGACATCTTGGTGAAATTGACTTTTTGCAATCATTTTACTCACCTAATTTGCATTTATTATTACGTCACATAATTTACGAACGCATCTACGGTTGCTTTTGCAATGTTATAATACACGTATACTGTACACAATACGCACATAATATTAAGTCTTCTTTCACGTTTTTGAGCTTTAAAATAAGTGGTCCGACATCTGTTCCCGCTGCGATTTAGAGCGAATATATAGCTCAAGTCCATTGTCCTTAACAGTTCAATGTCAGATAATTCAGTAGCCTAATGCACGTCACCTGCTTGTCTGATATGAATGTTGACGTCGATTGTTTGCGTGCGACGTTGTTCATGCATTCTCTGGTGTCACGGGTGGCAAATGTGGCTTTGGAGGCGATGATTGGTGGTTCATGCAAATGTAATAAGGTGGATCCATCAAAGTTGTTACATGTGTCCATGCATGCCATAAGTCAATTTACGGGTTGTAGTCAAACATGCGTTAAAGCATCAAAAAAAAAAAAAAAAACTCCGTTTGATTGGCAGCTCCTTTGTCACTTGAATTGTCCATCCTTACACACGCGTCTCGCGCCCTCCCTTTCAGTCAACGAAATAACATATAGGTCGACCTATAGTCTGTTTTACGTGTAATGGCCTTCATTTAAAACTAGTCTCTTGAGGGAAAACAATTAGTCCTGAGTGCAGGGCATTTATTAAACGGACGGTTAGTTCAATGCACGTGTGTGGTTTTACTGGACAAGTTATTTTATTCCCTTTGATTTCTCATAACCAAGTTATGACTACCGAATTTTACAATGAATAATTCTTAAAAAGTGAACTTACGCATGGCGGATACAATTTAGCATTTTTATACCAGTATATTTCAATCTGTAATGTGCTCGTTATGAATCGCCAGATTTCGGCTACTGAAATGAGCTGTGTAAGTGTCAAAGAGCCGGTCATATACAGATACATAGCCTACACATGGCGAGATAATACACATTACATGCATTGCATCATATCAATTTAAAATAATAATAAAAATAGTCTATAAGTCAAACAAAGTTTTACATTACGTGTACCTGACGTAAGGTAATTTAAATTGATGCTAGCACTTCTACAATTTAAGTTCGGTTACTTAAATTAACAAAAGTAATTCATGAAATCCGTTCGGGTAGGGGTGAACAAATAAGTAATATCGGGAATAGGACATCTGACCTGGTCGAAGTAGATGGTCATTGATTTATTGCTCATTTCTGAAGGCTCGTGATTTGTTCCTCTGACCGCGGAGAAAGCCACCTTTGCGCTGCCAGATCGGACAGATATTCCGAGCGAGGAGGTGACCCCTCCGTCTGCCGAGGGGCTCGAATCGCAAACCACCAAGCACTTTCCCTCCAAAACGATCGGTTCAGTGTCATTCTGTCCCAGCGAAAAAGTAACGCCACATCCCATGAGAAGTAGCATCGGCAGCGTGGCACGCAGTGCTGGGCAGCTTGCTGGCGCCATGGTCGGGACAAAAATCCTGTGCTCAGTGATCTTAACGATCAGCCCCTTGGAGGTTTATGGCAAGATCACCTGCTCCAACTACTGTAATCCTGTCTCTTTCTCTCCGTCTCTCTCACTCACTCACACACACTCTCTCCCTACCCCTTCTCTCTCTCTCTCTCTCTCTCTCCCTACCCCTTCTCTCTCTCTCTCTCTCTCTCTCTCTCTCTCTCTCTCTCTCTCTCTCTCTCACACAAACACACACACTTACGCACGCACGCACTTTCCGCGTCTCAACCGGTAATAGGATGGTCTTCAGACAGGTCGCATGGCATATCCTGAAAATTAAACGTTATTTTACGTCACTTATACAACGTCTGTTTAAAGCATTGAACGAGCTTAATGTGTATATAGCAAAAAAACAACAACAACTAAATAGGCTACACTTCAGACCCCCCCCAAAAAAAACTGCAACTGAAACAACTGCCCTCTGTCATAAACCGTAATCTCAGTGACCAGTGACATTTCTGGAGGAATTTGAATTCATAGGATAGTAGCCTATTTAAAAAATAATAATAATAATATATATATATATATATACACACGATTTGTTGAAGTTTACCTGTAAGTTCATGGCGATGGCAGAAACGGGAAATCACAACCTGAAGCCTTCCCCTTCAGTGCGCGCGACCTGCCCTCGAGCTTCGAGCTTTTCCCTCCCACCCTTTATAGGAAAGTAATTCCTTGTTGTATTTTTTGTTCGGAGAGAAGGCTCTTCGGGGTTGGCGAGGATTTGAGGATTAATTAGTTTGTTTGCATAGCAGCGTGAATCAAAGCTCATATGGATTATCTACCTCGTTCACCTGCTGCTAACGTTGAATATATAGAATAGTCATGTAGTTATATGCAATAATGTTGTGATGTGAAAGCTAAATCGAACGATTCAAACGAGAACAAAGAAAATGTGACATCGATTTTGTTTTTTATTTAAAAAAATTACATTTCAAATAATTTTCGAAGGGAATGGTGCTAGCCTACATATGCTAAATCCTTTAAAATGCAACACGCTGGTGTATGTCATCGTTATCATGTCTGATTTTCTCTTAAATTCTTATTATTAACCGCTCATGTCACAATTTTATGTCGTTTACAAACAGTGCAGTCACGGGGAATCCATTTGATATCCTTTAGCGCCACCCAGCGGAAAAATGTGTTGCGCTGCAGATGACATGAAAATGTGTTCAAAAATAAAGACGAAGAAAACCCTTGCTTATGAAGAAAAAGATGTTAGTTGCAAAGTAAAAAGAAAGCGATGTGTTATTTAATTAATGTTGTACGCAATGTAGGGCGCACTCCGTGCATAGAAGGAAAATAACTCGCTCGAATTTCAGATAGCCTTGTTCCGGCCAACGAGCCCAAAGTCGCACTAATACAGAAGCCATGCCTGTCAGCTTGTTTTTCGATGTAACTGATAATTAACTAACTAATTAATTAATTAATCACATATATTTTGCTTCCCATCTCCAAATAAAACAATCATTTTCATTGTGGCAAGCTATTTCTAACATTCTTGTCACAAACTGTAACTCACAAACTCACTAAGGAAACGTATAAATTCAAGATTCTCCAAAAAAAAAAAAAATCCCGGTTCCAAGTGTGAAATCAGTAAAACAAAAAGAAACAATTTGGTTCTCCCTATTAAAAGTTCTAAAGTAACTGATTACAATAACACTGTTTGCTCAGCTTTCAAGGTTTTGTGAATTACAAATTCCATTACTGCTGGACAAGCCTTTTATGACTTGATTTGATTTTACCCCACAAACGCCGTTCTTTTTTACGTTGGCCCAGTGTAAAATTATCCGTTACATGAACTTGATAGGTTTGGTTTTGTATTTGAATAGAATAATAAAACATAGATCTCAATACTACAACTATTTTACTGGAGCACGATATGAGATAATACAACCTATTTATGGTTGTTGTGTCTACATAAAAGGCTTGTTTGCAATGGCATCTACCACAGGGCATTTCTTCCTGTGTATTGAGTAGATAGGATCTAAAGGGTATGTACCTTCAGGTGTAATTTTTTTGCTGAGCAACAGGATGTTTATGTACAGCTCTGGAAATTGAACAAAGTCTTGGAAAAGAACAATGCTCTCTTGACTTGCTGATACTTATTGATGAACTAGTGAATTAGTTATTTTTTTTAGATGTTTCAGAATGATGAATCTTTGCAGGTGTTTACATTGAGATGTGCTTGCATTCTGCAGGCCACAAAGACAAATTTGGGCAAAATATTTCATCAATCAGTGACCTATCAAAGAGCAGAATGACTTGACCTCGACTTGAACGCAATCATTCTTGGAATACTAGTTCTTTAATTCACAGGTATTGTGTGCCCATGTCTGCACATGAACACAAATGATTTTGAAATATGCCAAGATGATCTCAAAGTTTAAGTGATCTAAAATTGTCTGAAGGTGTCTCTACACGCAAAACGCTCTGGCAGATTTATTCAGAGCAATACATCGCACTCCTCAGGCGACAGAAACCAGGCTGATGCAGTCACCAGTTGAGTTCCCTACCCTTCTCAGGAAGGGCCATTTATAGCCTTTTTATCCACATCATGAATGATTCTTGGTGACACAAAGTCACCGTCAGACATCATCAGTATTTAGTATTGAACTTTGACCTTACTGATGCTCTGAGTCATCGGCCTGGTCATGATGAGCACTCACTTCAATGACAATACTTCACGTTTGTTTAGCAGAGGTCATTATCAGTGACTTGCATAGCTTTTACACAGGGTTCTTTTATACAGCTACATATTTACTGAACACATTCATTTTAACATTGGAATAATTTTTGTGAAATTAAAACAATATAGGTTTTCGACATTAATCATCCTACAGCCCTAACTGAGTTTACCATAAGAGAGTTGACCTATATTATGAATTGAGTTGAGTAGCACATGGTTGGAACACCTCCACTACCTTTAATGGTTGTCATCAGTAGCCATGAAATTGTTATTATGTCTACCTAGTCCTAGAAGCAATTATTGTAGAGCAGATATTGGTCCACAAGTAAATTATAAGTACAATACTTATGGGATATTGTGCCCAAGGAAGAATGCATTTGCTGCCCTCTACAAGATTGATATTTCCTCCTATCCATAGAACGGCATTCTAGATCAGAGCCATGTTCCTTGTACGTGGATAAATCAGTTAGCTGGCTAACTTTGCTGAGTAAAACCTGGAATTCCCCTGAATATGGAAAATATGGACTAGCAAAAACAGTGTTCTGGGTTATACTCAGCTTTAGTTTTTTTCATTGAGTGGTTAAAAAATAAACGAATGAGCTAATGCTGAACTAAGGCCTAGATGAACATACTTAAGCACAGAATAAGAATTGACTCCTCCCACTTTCAGAAATGGATTGCATAGACAGTGAGCAGTGACAAAGCAATGTAGAATGTCACATGGCCTTCCTCAGGGTAATGACAAGACCCGCTGGACAGGGGTGCAATGGTGGGGGATTAAGTGTAGTATAATGGTTAAAGAACTGGACTTGTAACCGAAAGGTTGCAGGTTCGATTCCCAGGTAGGACACTGCCGTTGTACCCTTGAGCAAGGTACTTAACCTGAATCGCTTCAGTATATATCCAGCTGTATGAATGGATACATGTAATAAGATGTAATAAGAAGTTGTGTAAGTCGCTCTGGATAAGAGCGTCTGCTAAATGCCTGTAATGTTAAGAGAAATATATAAACATGCATACAATAATTGGGTAATAGGAATGTCGGGGAGGAATTTAGGAAATGTGCGTGAATATGGACTGAAGTGAAAGTATAGGAGCGGGCGAACTAACTGGGAAGGAATAAAGAATGTGGTTGGAAGGAAGATTGTAAGTTTTCAAAGATGCGTTTGTCTATATAAGTTTTTGGATCACCACTATCTTGGACCTAATCATAAAAAAGTAGAGGAATGATAGGTGAAACCATAAGATCACGCTCCATTGTACAAAACATCTTATTACTATCACGAGATTATGGGGGTAGTACATTGCAGTTTATAGCTTCCTGGAGGAGAGAGAGAGAGAGGAGGGGGGGGAGGGGTTTTTGGTTGTAGGGTTGGGGTGTTCCTGGCCAGACCTTATTTGGGCAAACAAAGGAAATTGTGGAATGTGGAAGGCTTGCGCAGGATTGCATTCAAATGAAGAGCAAAGGTAAATTCAGCAGGATGTCCACAACCCACTCTGAGCCAGAGGTAGGACCAGATGCAGATGTCCGCCGCAAATGACAGTCTCGCTCGCCAGCACACTTGGGGGATTATGAGGTTCCATCCGTCCAACTGCCACAGCATGCTCTGAATATCAACACAGTGACCCATATATGTTAACCACACTATCGGCCAGAAGGAGATGCCGAGGCGACACCTGTCCCCCATTGGGAACAGTTAGAAACAGCGCAGGATGTCGCGGACGGACTTGTATACCAGAGAGTGGCATACAGCTCATTATCCATCAGATCAGGGCACAGAACATACCGAGTACCACCTGGCACCCCCTAGTACAGGCGCATTTGGAGACGAATGGCTGCATCACCAAGCCATGATGGAAGTGAGGCGCAGAATGGAAACCACCATAGCTGCATGACACCGGCCTCTGGTTCCTGCGCCTTGCACTCGACTTCCACCCCAGCCCTCTTGTGAACCTCAGAACATGGTTTAAGCTGGGTGGTGGTGACTTCCTTGTTGGCCTAAAAAACAGTACCCCTGGGTGTGAGAAGACCCTTTTCCTTCCTCTCCTCTCTCACGGCCTAAAACTACAGCTGAGCTGAGCCTACAACATCTACACAGAAGGATCACGGCATCCATAATGACGGGAAAAAGCTTCCAGGCACTTTGCTCAGGAAGCCTAGGTCCTAGGTTCTTAAACAATGGTAAAAAATAAACAAAAAGTAATTGTATTATGATAATATATAATGTGGTGCAAATATATAATTGTGTGTTGTAATTATATGTTGTGTAATTGATAATAAATGTAATGAACCTGGTAAAATAATACTAATGTGTTGTGGTTGTATGTGAGTATAGGAGGGGGAGAAATAAATGTGGTGAAAGGAGATTGTATAGGTAATCAGGGGTGCCATATTGTCCATATAAGTGTCTGGAAGAAGATAGTGCCATCACCGGGGGGACCTCCTAGATCATAGATATATGATAGAGAATCTCAAAAGATCCGTCGCTCAGACAAGAAGAGTATTACTACACGTCACTAGGGAGGAGTAGACTCTGTTTCTCTCCTGGGGGGGGGGGGGGGGGGTGTCTCTTCTTCTTCCTCCTTTGGGTGTATCAACTTATTTGGACAAACACAAGGGGTGGACAAACCGGCGCTGTACTGCATTTTTAAATAAGGATATGTAGGATCCCAAAGGGATACAGTTCTCCTACTTGTACCAAGTTCTCCTGGTACACCGTATGGACATGGTTGGAATTTTTTTGTGTGATATGATTTGTTTGTGTTTTGTTCATGTTTATGTGTATGTAGCAGCTGTGTTATTGTGTGTTTAGTTACCATTGTTGTTTTTGTCAGTGTGTTATTAATTTTTTTTTAAATTTTCATAAATTAATTATTTTGTCATCTTCATTTTTTTTCTTTTTCAACTGCTTTCTTGCTTTCCTTTTTCTGAGCTGCATTCCTCTGATCATTGAGCTGCAGCTCCTGTGGTGTCAGTGTGTTGAACTCTGTGTTCCTCAGAGTCTCTCTCCCTCTCATCTTCCCCTGCAGCTATCCTAAAAATGACCTCCCTGCCTTTATCCAATATTTTTTTTTATTTTATTGCGTGGCTCTCATCCATTCTTATACCCTTTTTTCAGTAATTAACGACATGACCGAAGACTCAGGGGGGACAATTCTGACCCTGGACCGAGGATCCTGGGAACAGATGTGGCGTTCTCAAAGACAAGAAGAACACAGTGAGATGGTACGTGTACACAACCAGTGGTTGATTTGTTGTGATGTGATGTGAAGAGGATTTGATTTGTTTTAGAAACCGGTTCTTTTCAAATCCTCCTTGCCCTGCCCTAAGACCCACTCAACACCTGGGACTCGCAACTATCTGTGATAAATGAAATAAATAGTTGTGTTGTTGGGTAACCCCCTTGACCCCCAAACCGTTCGCCAGCCACAGCAAACTGGTTTTAATGCAATAAAACATAATATGAAATACATATAATTGAAGTAATGTAAGGGCGAGTTTGAGTGTACACTCCGAGACTCCGAGCTCCGTTTAAACCAAAAAAATAAATTATAATTATAAAATAGAGTCAGATAAAAGTAAATAAAATAATAATATTTCTTAATAAACTTTTTACCTTTTCCCACAGCAAATAGTGGGACATCACGTTACGTTTACTTCGCTCGAGCTATTTTCCCTCATTGGTCTAGTAATTGCGGATTCTACAATGGCTTCTCCTGTCCCAGCCTCACGCAGCAGACCTGCTCTGCCATGACCTCACCAGCACCAAGGAAGCACCCAGCACCCCCCCTTCCCCAGGTTAGCTGCAGGTTACCCAGCAATAGGAACTCTCGTCAACAGTCGCCTTCACTACATTCTCTCTCCAGAGACTGCTACTTTAACCGTCCTTCACCTCTCTCTAGAGCAGGGGTAGGCAATCCTGGTCCTGGAGTGCCGCTGGGTCTGCTGGTTTTTGTTGTTATTCTCCACTTAATTGATCAATTAAAGCAGTTGATTACGTGGTTAACTCACCTCACCTGGTTTCTGTGGTCTAAGTAGTTGCTGTGTTTAAGGTGAAAACAAAAACCAGCAGACCCTGCGGCTCTCCAGGACCAGGGTTGCCTAACCCTGCTCTAGAGAGAGAACACACAGAGGACCTAAACCATCGATTCCTGACATCACTGCAGAAGATCCACCTCAGTTTGCAAGGCTGAAGGTCTCATTGGGAAACATTTTACCCGATGATGTGACTGAATGCTTCAAATTCCAGATTCTGTTGGAGTACCTACCTTTACAGCAGCTCCCAGCTTCCCTAAAGTTATACCATGCAATCAGTAATTGAGCACTATGGGCATCAGTTGCCTCTTAACTCATGGACGGTCCAAACATTAACAGCGGGGAGCCCCAGGCCTTTAGAAAGGTTGTTCTGAGAGTCTGTGCATTGGTGGGTATGCTTGAACAACAGGGACAAACGAGAGCCATTGAGCTGAAGTGTGGGTCACATGTCGCAAGGCTCCTATCCAAGCTACCACATGACATCAAAGCTAACTTTAGATATATTGCACCCCAGTAAGACTCTCGTTCCAACCCTGCTTGATTTTTCAGGCTGGCTTGAGTTTGAACCTAAAGTGTGCAGGTCACCGGTGAGCCACGAAGAAGCAAGAGACCGGACCAGTCAGTGTGGATCTGCTGGATCAAGATTAAACTGCGTAGTCAGATCTGCTGGATCAAGAAACGGCTCACCCTATCGTGCTGGATTCTAACAGCTCCTAATTCAGCACTTTGATGATGATTTGCATTACCCTGAGCCTCAGAAGTCCACTCGAAATACTGGATTTTGAGAGGAAGAGAGGCTGTACGCCATCACCCACGCAGTTGGACAGAGTGAAAAAAATGCTGAGGAAAGCGTGAAGTCTATCCCCTGCACGCCTTCAGCTGTTCCAGTCTGCATTTTATTCATCTGCTGACTACTGCTTTGGGCCTTTCGTCACTCAAGCGGGTCGGCGCAGCGGGAAAACGGTGGGGTATTATCTCTAAGCGCCTGACCACCAGAGGAGTTAATGTGGATTTACTCACCAGTATAGGCACTGACTCCTTCCTGATGGCGCTTCTTAGATTCATTGGCCGCCAGAGAAAACCTCACAAGCTGTTGTCTGGTCAGGGGACGAACTTCAGAGGAGGAGAGATGGAGCTCTGAGAGGCCAGCACTGCCAACACAGCTTGCAAGAGCAGCAAATGGGACCCACCAGGTGGAACATGGGAGAGAGAGATTAGGTCTCTAAAAGAGCTCCTTGTGACCCTTAGACCCTTAGAAAAAGTGTTGAGGTCCTCATAGAGATGGAGGGGATTGAACTCTAAGCCTCTTGGTTACGTGTTCTCCAACGTAGTTGACATCGACCCAGTTACTCCTAACAGTCTCCTGATGTGGTTCCCTGACACTTCCCTCCCACAAATTGAAAAGGCCAGGCTTAGATAAAAATTGTAGAGACATTTTGTGTTATTTGTGCCCTTATTGGCTGTTTTATGTTATGATTGACAGTTGTAAGTTTAAGCCCACCTCCGAGTTAAGTTTAGTTTTTCATCTTGATTGTGTGGCATGTGCAGCAAAGATGGTATTAATGGTGTTTTGATCCTGGCTGTTCGTGTGTGCATGCATTCAAAATAACACCTGCAGACCAATTGTTGTGCGTTCTTACCAACTCCCTGTGGCGACCACAATTAGGAGTAACCTGCACTATACATTGACTCCCACTCTATACAAATTTGAATAGTTCTCCTGGTACCATAGTCACTTGGTTATGTAATTTGTTGGTGAACTTCTCCATGTTTATTTGCCTTAGCCTGCATGCCATCTCGTGTTCAGCTATAGGTATTGTGTTCAAATTACGTCTATACATTCCACACAGAAATATATTCTACCTATATGCCCTTACGCATGTTTTCAAACACCAATACATTTTTATCGTACCAAAGAACAAATTCAGATAAGAAAAAAAAAAAACGAATGCCGTAATGTTCATGAAAACGTTCGTAAGCACAGTTAATGATCAAATTTGATCGTAAGCATATTTAGTAAATGAGGCCCAATGTCTAAAATTAGTTAATCAGTTACTCAATTTACTTAGTAGAAATAATCATATGATGCCACTTTCATAATCAACTGCACAATCCACAATTTGTACTTTAACAATCAATAGTTGAAACAAAACTGCATGGCTGAATGGCTGAATTAATTAGAGCTGTTGTGTCTATGTGCATGTTTGTGCGTTTGTGTTGTTTACTTTTAAAGCGTTGCCTGCAGCCATCCTGCTTGTTTGAAGTTAAAGTGGAGACGTGACTCTTGGGACTTTTGAAATGAAAAAAGCTGAGTGGATCTGAGTCAAGCAGTGTTTTTGTTACAGTATGTGCTGGCTTGTGGTGAGTAGCACCGCGCTACTAAATTTTGAGTTTCAGAACAACTGTCATGCACAGGAAACGAAGGCTGCCCTGTGAATCTGCTAAATAAATTGCTTGACCCTTTCTGCTGTTGAACAGAATCCCAGCAGATGTG
Organism: Ilyophis sp. 1 JC-2022; assembly: GCA_022702515.1. NCBI lineage: Eukaryota > Metazoa > Chordata > Actinopteri > Anguilliformes > Synaphobranchidae > Ilyophis > Ilyophis sp. 1 JC-2022. The sequence goes on from CM040395.1 coordinate 14,255,360, forward strand.
CCACAGCAGACACCCTCATGTATGAGACTTTCCTTGTTAATAATCGTTTGACAACATTCCTGAGCTCCAACAGTCGAGACGAATTGTCTGTGGGAGTTCTTGAACACCCCCCCCTCCCCTGTCCATGATGTTATTTTGATGTGGGGTTCACGAACAAGGACCCTCTGTGACACTGTAGGCCTACACTCATTTTGAGACGGAGACTTAGAACAGCCGCCGCGGTAAATTGTACGAGAGCTCTGTTTTTAATGTGAGCAGAATGCTGTGATGCTTTAGGGGAAATATATATATGTATATATATATATATTTAGCATTTTAAACTTTCATTATGAATATACTAAGAATTCACTCAGTTTATGTGGAGGACAAGGAGAACCTGATTGATTGCACCAGTTAATAAATACAGCAATTAACTTGATTTAAAATATCCAGTGTGAATCATTCATTTTTTACAGCTGGTGATGCAAACGCTGTTTATGGTTATGCAGGACGTTGCTGCTACTTATTTTTATAATTTTTTTGCATCGTGCCACTTTTGAGTTGCAGGTTCAACTCGGTAAGTAATAAATGCAGGCATTGCGATTGCAGTCAGTCAGAAATATTAATCTGTGATAATAACATGATGGCAGGTTTGATTGCTGGGATCCCAAATCATTTTCAACCCAAGCCTCAGAATTAGCTAAATCACATCTTGTTAATACAGTAAAAAAACTAGTTTGGTAAACATTTAGGCCACAGAAAGTTGACACGTCCAATAGCCTTGGAACTACAGTGAGAATGCGATATTTCTGTGCATGCATTCACATGTTTACTGATATGGTACACAGGTGAAACAAATTGTAGTGAATCTTTTTGCAATGCATGCAGTGTGGGTCTCGCACATAGAAGCCAATTTTTCAGGCTTTGCATTAGTATAACTGCACTTACTTTTCAAATCCAGGTGGTCCAACTAGCAGGTACAGCTTCTGTCAGGTTTCAAAATCATCTTCAAAATCAATAATCCGCCTTATTTTATGTATTCTGAGGGACTCATTCCAGTGGCTTCTCTCGGAGTACCGCTGTGCAACCGTGGACCAGAGAGAGAGAGAGATGATATTCCACTCATCAATATGAACGGACTATTCTTCTCTATGGGGAAAAAAAGTGTGGTGTGCTTTAACCAGGCATAAGAGATCGCAGCTCAATATAATCTTCCTCTAAATATTCAAAACATTCTGAATTTAAAAAACGGCTGTAAAGCATGTAATAATAATATTTTATTCTGAGTGAATCAGCCATTTCTCATTGGCAATGGTGAGGTTTTATAGTTCAATTTTCATATGCAAATAGAAAAAATAGATGTTTGGTTCATTTGCCAATTCTCAGCTTTAAAAAAAGGTAAAATGTTCATATCTGTCAATAGAGGGCGCTGGAGTGCAATGCGAGCACAGTAATCCATGGCATCTGCAGCTCATGCCTGATAGCACACTAATTGCTGTTGAAATGAGCAAGGATTACTGCATATTGCACACATCAACTGGTTGTGTGCGGGCGCGTACGCATGAGTATGTGTACACCTGTGTGTGTGTGTGTGTGTTTGTGTGTGTGTGTGTGCGTGTGTGTGTGTGTGAGAATTTATGTGAGTACACACAATGTGAATTTAAACTAGCCAAGCTAAAAGGTTTGTAGAAATGTGACTTGATAATTTGGTGATGAGCCTCACTCAGCACTGTCTAACTCTAGCCCCATGTCTTCCCTTCCTGCCTGAAACATTAACCAAAATACACTTAGCCTTCATATTATGTTGACATTTTATGACTCCTTTTATGTTTGGGGTAAAATTGACCCCACAAGTTTAAACTGACATAAAAGTATTTTAATGAAAACATTTTGGCACTTTCTGTGTTACCTTTTGTGTGTCCCCCAATTGACTACCATTTCATCCCTAAATATAAAAAATCTGTGATGAAACATCTAATTTTAGAGCCTGAGGTAAGTGAAAGTTTGTGACCAAAAAAAAAGATACACTCTTGCATTTTATGCAGCTACCCCAGAAATAGCCCCACACAACATCTTTGTTTACAAGGTTGGTACAGGACTTTTTGAAAACAGTATTATTTATATAGCATTTTTACTATTTAATACCAACAAATTAGGAAAAGTAACAGTGTCACGATGAAGAAATAAGCTGAACTGGTTTTTCAGAGATGTCAAACATTGAATTGGGTCAAATTGACCCGGAACACAATATGAGGGTTAACTAGTGGAGGGAGAATGAGGTATTGATGACACAAAAAAAGGTGGGGCTGCCATATGCTACCAGTAACTCATGATACCTCATTTCCCATCACAGCCATTAATCGATTATAGAATCTTGCAGTTAAGGGGGTTAGGCACTCTACTGTAGGCAAGCTACCACAGAACGCTGCGACTCCATCTCCCATAATGCAAAAGACTTCCTATGCCCTGGTTCTGTCCACATTCAGCAATGTCTTAATGAATACCTAAGGGCCAAGTAACTGTGACAAATAGACTGTGGCTGACTTAAAATACATTTTATTTCTTCTTCTTTTTTAAAGATAAACCACCCATATAATGTCCACAGCCCGGGTTTTACACTGCACAGCATTTAGGAAAAAGTCCAGCTGATCACTGAGTGTGTCGAGAGTTAGATAAAGGAAATACTAAGATAATGGCATTGCTGTAAGACAACCCTCTTAACTCCAACACCCAGATCGAAACGGATTGCAAGTTTTCTTGTTCGCTTTATGTTCCAATTGACTTTGTTGCTGACAGTTTATCCCAGAGTGCAGTCTGGTATCCCAGTGGTACAGGGGAATCTGGTGCAAAATAAAATAAAGACAAATGGCCACTCTGTTTAGAAATGCAACATGTGCCTGAGAAGCAGATTTTATGCCCACGCTACAGCAGCTCATAAGTGATGTTCTGCTGATAAAGAACCATTATGAAGCAAAATGACAAATGGCCTCTGGTGTTCTACTGAAGTGGTCTCACCCTTTCTGGAAAACCGTGCTTCTCTATCTTTCCTCTTATCTCCTAAAGTGGACAAGTCCAATAACTGGGCCCTTTTTAAACGACGGCCTCCTGTCCATCACTTAGTACACACATTGATTTGCAATTTATTTAAATAAGAGGTGCACACCATTATCCCAAAAAAAAAAGGGTCACACGGTTAGGTTGTGTTTGTGAAGAAAAAACCTGCATTTATTTAAAAGTCAAAGAGACTTTTTTTTTTTTGTTTTGTTTTTGTTTTTTTTTTTGTTTACTTTATTTGTATGCTTAGATGATGGGGATATTTTTTATATAAGGAAAAAAAATTTTTTTTTATTTTACAGTAGTTAATTAGTTATTTAAATAATAAGATTAAATTTTAATTTATTTTTTTTTATTTTTTTTTTTTTTTTTCTTTTGTTTTTTTTTTTTTTTATTATTATTATTTTTTTTTTTTTTTATTCTATTAAAATTAAATTAATATATAACTTAAATAATTATTGTAAATATTGTTGTAAATTGTTTAATAAACATTATTATCATATATTATGATATATATTACACTGGGTCACACATGACACACTTCACATATCACTATGTATAAAAAAAAAAAAAAAAAAAAAATTTTGTTTTATCACCATATATAATATATAATATGGGGTAAGTATAAAAAATGATATAACAATAAAAAAAAAGTTACAAATAAAAATTAAAAAAAAGTCAAAGAGAAGGAAAAATGCTGATTGAACCCAGTCCATCCTTTTTATGTGGTACCGAGTAATGTTCCTTAAGAGTGTTGTCACGGTGACGAACAATGTTCTCAGAAAAAGCTGCAATACACTCATTAGACTGTGACCTGGAGTGAATTAAGCCTTTGACCTTAACTTTGACCTGCATATAAATACAAGTCTTCCATTTTCCGTCCAGTCTCCTCAGTTTGTTTACATGTTCTGACTTGGTTTCCTGAACTCAAAAGGATGTTACCCGTGCGCTCACCATGTGCACGCTGAAAGAAACTAATCTGGAACTTAGTTTGGGTTTAACAAAAGGAACTAGATTGGATCCTGTCCCATTCACTCAGCGGTTGACTTATTTATGCTTGATTATGTGTTTTTATGAGGTTACTTCAGATGATAAAAAGGCGACTAGGCTGCAGAGACCCCCGGCTGAGTCCACTGTGGGAAAGTGTGATTGTGATTCTCGTGTGATTGTGATTCTCATGTGATTGTGATTCTTGTGTGATTGTGTATTACATTTAATTTAGAAACCAGAGAAGACGATGTATGCCTAGATGTAGGCTACATGTCACAGCTGTGAAAGTGTATGTAACTGGTGAGAAGGGAGCGAAAGGCGGGAAGTGATTGCATGCTGATATAGTGTCTTTGTTTTTTGAGGTTAGTGTAACCTTTTAAAAGGGCGTTGCTTTTAGGCCTACAACACGGAATTTAAGAATTAGTTTTAGACATTTCTCTACAACAGTCACAAGAATGACATGAATGACACGCTAAACGTGTTTTTTTCCCCGGTCAGATACAACGTTTGTGAAAGCTGAGCGCATTCAGTGCGCTGCTTCTATACAGCACCGCATTTTGTCGTCACTAGCCCAGTCCGACAATATCGTCCATCACCGGATCCCCCGTGGTCTGTGGCGAAGCAGAGGAATGACTCCTCAGGGGATAAAACTACACATCCGCCCCCATGTCCTTCTATCTATATTGGGCAGCATAGGCTACTGTCGGCTACAAAGGATCGCGAATTTCTTGCGAAAACCACCGCTTTTCCGTTGTCCACATTGAAAACAAACAGCAGATTCCAAATGAACTTCGCTGCCGGTTGCTTCCGCTGACCGCCTGCTTCCAACATTCCATACCGTCAGATGAATTTAATGAAAAATAATTGGGGTTGCAAAACATGGTGTAGCTACTTCACGTTTTGGCTCTTATGTTATGATGGTGTGAATGAATAGCGTGACGTTATGTGTTAAGATCGCCTGCTGGATATAGAAAACTCACAATGAAATAGAATGGGTTAGTTTGACCTTTGAGACCTGTCTCAAAGGAGTAGCTTTCTCACAATTTATGTGGAAGGCAGGATCCCTGTAGAACAACTTTGGATATTAGCAGAAATGAAAAAGACTTATTTAATGCAAAGATGTCAACAAGCCTGTATTTTACACACAGATATGGCAATTTCTTTGTGCTCTTCAAAAAGGGTCTGTGGCTCTTTTTTAATAAGCTGCGATTAATATTCTGAACATTGAAGTGCTTTATCCCTGCAATAAAACTGGCCTTCTGGGGTTTGCCATTTATTTCAGAATTTCCCATGCAGGACATTAAACTACTGTACACTGCGATGGCTCTTTGTTTTTTTGTTTTATTTCTTATCAAATCCTATTATTCTCCCAAAGCCCTTCATTTTTAGCTCTCTTTTTCTTGCTGCTGTAGACTGTTTTGTGTGGCAAATGTATGAATGAGTTTCCAGGGCTGTATAACGTCTGCATATAGTAACGGCCTTGTCTGCTGAGTCGTAGTTAATTGCAGTTTGCTCTCCTGTGGGAGCTTTCCCCCCCCCCCACAGAACATGTCCTGTAGGTGACCTTGACTGACTCCAATCATTTTCATCCATCGCCAAAATAACTCATCCCTTATTATTGCGACAGGATGTTAATGATTTTAATGGCTGATGTCCGCTGTCTTTCTTCCTTTCTTCTCCTTGCTCGAGTAACACCGAGTGTTGCCTCAACGTGCGCAATAAAAACCACTGTGGTCTCAGTGTAAATCACAGTGTAATTTAAAAAAAATCTGTGGCATGCAATCATGCACTTTGTTATCTGGTTCTTTGGTTCACCTTGTAAATTGCAGCATCTGTAGGCATTTTATTCTGTAAAAACGTTTCGGTGCAAAATTAAGGATTTCAAGTGAATAGACACTGATGAGGAAGACTCAGCACAAAATTGTCACTTCACATTTCTACCCATCTTTCAGTTTTACAGGTCTAGCTCCTCATTGTGCTTACTTTCACTCGCACTGTAACTCGCGCACACAGGGACGGGTCTAGAGATTATGTGTGCAGGGGGGAAAATATGAGAAAGGGGCACCCCTGCACACGCGCACATGTACGCACGCGCACGCACACATGCGCACACCTCTAGAGGCCCTCTGGACCAGCTAGTGCCCCAGAAAGCTTTCCCTGTTATACCCCCTTAGCTACACTCCTGCACACACACACACACACACACGATTATACATGAACACACATTTACACATCAAAACACACACACATCAAAACCCCCCCCCCCCCCCCCCCCCCACACACGCACACACAGACTACTTCCCAACAGGCTCTATTAATCAAGATATATTTATTATTTCTCGCTTAAAGGTCAGAAAATGCAAAAACATAATTTAAAAATGTTTTTAGAGAATATCCAATAGCTGCTGGTTAATTGCCCAGCATTCCAATCAGACGAATTTCAGAATCTCCAGTCCAATCAAGACAAGCCAAAATATACTTCGAAGTGATGAAATGGGAGCCTTTGGCTCAATACCTTCAGGTCTGAAAGAGTGGCAGAAATCAGGAGATTATGATAAAAACTTGTTCTTTTCAGTCTCAAGTTTTAAATTGGCATTATTACTAGCGACCAAATTGCACAGGCAAGGGATAAAAGTAATAAGGCTTAAGGTGCTGTGTCAATGCACTGCCATGTTTCTGTTTCCAGAGGCAGAATCTGCCCTTACTGGAGATCTAATCAGCAGTGTTGCAGTTCCATGGCCTAACCAGTAGATGGAAGCACTGCGCGAGGAGCAGGGATAAGTGCGCATTATTAGCAGACCAGAGGACACGTTGAATAGACAGACCCCCCCAACATGAATTCATATTTATTTTAAACCAATACATTCCAGTATACATTTGTCCTAGAAAGTATCTGTCAGTGTTTTAAAACTACAATTTCTGGAAGTGTATTTAAACTAAATCTGCAGCCCAATCATGGTATTTATTTATTTTACCTCAAATGAGGTATAATTTGCTTATTTATTTTGGATGTATCCATCAAAAGGTTAAACTGTATTGAGCAAATGTAGAGAAAGTGTGGAGAAAATTACTTGCATGTGTTTTTTTTCTCCAAAACCTGTTAAACAGACGGCTCTTGATCTTTGGTTCTATTTTTGACAGATGTGAAAGTGTGCATTTCTTCTTTTAAATAAAGTGGTATTAATATTCACCCCGACTAATTCTTCTTGTAAAAATACAGCCGTCATGCGAAAGATGTAAAAACAGTTAGCGTTTCTTCTGTTGTTTGCATGACTGGATTTAATGGAAGGAATATTGCAGCTTTAGGTCCCAGGCGAAGCGTTGCCGTGATGGCCGTAAGGTGCTAAAAATGTGAAATTAAAGTGAAATGACTCAGTGAATATGCAGCTGCAGTAATGGAGATAAAATGCGATCTGTGTAAGTAAATATGATTTTACACTACATTCATTTTGCAGGCACTCTTATCCAGAGCGACTTACAATGCAGGAGAACACAGGTGTGCCTTCACCTGATTAACATAAGAAGCAGAGCCAGTCTTGGATAAGAGTGTCCTGTATGTAGTGGAAATATCTGAAAACGCTTGAAGTTTTCTCTTTCTTTGTGTTGCGTTTCATGCCAAGAACTGCGATAAGCCTGGAGTCATACATACACCTACAGTGCCCTCGACAATTATTGGCACCACTGGTAATGATTAGTAAAAAGGGTTATTAAAAAATTCACCGTTTGGCGAATTAGCTTAATCTCACACTGAAAAAATGGGAAAAATCCAACCTTTAATTGAAGTAAATTTATTTGGAGAAAAAAATAATCTCTCATCAAGAAATAATTATTTTTAACAGAACCACGTGTGCCACAATTATTGGCACCCCTGCATTTACAGTTCTCAATTGTTTAGACACAATTCCTGGAACAAATCACCATTTTCTCAAATCTTCACACACAATTTTCGAACGATCCGGTCAATGGTGGAAATTCTGATGCTGTCAATTCCTTGGAAGACTACTTAGCATTCAACTATTTGTGTTTGAATGTCTCTCAAACGGATTATTGGCATTATTGTCAATCACCATATTCACCAGGGCAGTCAGCTGTGAGATGTCTCCGCCTACCTCCAATAGATGGCCGCCTCTCAGTTCTGCAAAATTAAATTTGACCATTACTGTACTGACCTATGGTCATCCATTACTGTGGTACAGTAAAAACTACACTGAGAACAAAGTGGAGATTCAGTCTATATGCACTACAACATTACATGTATCAAGTAACAAGGCAAATTACCCGTTTTCCCTTCTGAAAGTACGGACAATGGATGCAACCGTGTAATGGCTTAGGTTGGGTTGCACTAGCTGTCCACCTCTTATAGTGCTCTCATGTATGAGCCCATGATGAACTAGGATGGCACGGATTTTATCTGAGATTACTTGTCTTTGTTGTTCTTCTTTAGTTCTTGTTCTTGTTGTTGTCCTCGTCCTCGTCCTCGTCCTCGTCCTCGTCCTCTTTCTCTTTCTCTTTCTCTCTGTTGTCAAGCAACTTTGGCATTGTTGGGATCCATTGTTCCAAACCACGTGGACATGCCTCTTGGCCCTATTTATTGACCCTGCGATTCAGATTGGTGTGTTAACAATTTTGAGGCTTAGTGTTTGCACCTGGAGAAAGGTGTGGTCTTTGAGTTTAGGTTGTGATGACTTGAGTTAATTACATTGAGAGCATGTGTTTGCTGGATGAACATATAGTGCAATGAATGATTTATTTGGCCACTTTTGTGTAACGTTTTGCAGAGTTTTGAATATTGAAACGTGTGGAAACAAGTGAATAGTGTTTACGGTTATGGGAAATGTGTGTGTGTTTTTGGGAGTGACGTAAGGGTATGGGTTTTTGTGCTACAGGAACCAGTTTTTGTGTTTTAGCAATCGAGAAAAACTGTAATACTTTGTACAACCTCCCTTTGCCAATAAAACAGCACTGAGTCTTCTCCTGTAACATCTAATAAGGTTGGAGAATACAGAGCAAGGAATCTGAGACCATTTCTTTTTAAAGAATTTCTCCAGATCATCCAGAGTCCTAGGTCCTCTTTGTGCACTTTCCTCTTCAGCCCAGCCCACAGGTTTTCAATCGGGTTTAGGTCAAGGGACTGAGATGGTCATGGCAGAAGCTTGATTTTGTGTTCAGTTAACCATTTTTGTGTTAATTTGGACGTATGTTTTCGATCATTGTTCTGCTGGAAAATCCAACGACGACCCAGTTTCAGTTTTCTGGCAGAGGCAGCCAGATTCAGATTTTAAATTTCCTGGTATTTTATGGAGTTCATGATGCTCTGTACTCTAAAAAGGTTCTCAGGGCCTTTGGAGGAAAAACAGCCACACAACATCATGGAACCTTTACCATACTTAACAGTGGGGATCAGGTTATTTTCGGTATAGCTATCCTTTTTACGCCAAACCCACCTTGAGTGTTGGTTGCAGAAAAGCTCAATTTTTATTTAATCTGACCATAGAACACAGTTCCAGTAGCATTTAGCAAACTCCAGATGCTTACGTTTGTGGTGAAATGACAGGAAAGGCTTTTTTTCTGGCATGCCTTCCAAATAATTTGTTGGCATAAAGGTGATGTCTAATGGTAGTTTTGCAGACTTGATGACCCCAAGATGCTACTTTCCTCTGTAATGCTCCAACAGTGATTTTTGTGCGTGGGGGCAAAATAAACTTGGGTCCTCTTCCAGGCAAGTTTGTAACAGTTCCAGTTGCTTTGAACTTTTAAAGTTTTGCCGTATTATGATAGATATGGGAATTTTCAGGTGAGTAGCTATTTTTTTATAGCCATTTCCTGACTTATGAAGCTCAACACACTTTTCCCTCACTTGATTTGTGTGTTTTTTTATCTTTCCCATGTTGATGTATGAATAAGGGCCTCTGTGTCACCTTATATTTATACCCCAGTGAAACAGGAAGTCATGGATTACTGCTTGAAAGTTCATAAACACTCTGATCTACTTTAAAAAGTAAAATATAAATGGAAAAAGTGCTTCAGTAAAATTTTGTTCATAAGAATTTCTAGGGGTGCCAATAATTGTGGCACACGTGGTTTTGTTAAAAATAATTATTTTTTGATGAGGTTTTTTTTTTTCTCTCAGAATAAATTTACTTCAATTAAAGGTTGGATTTTTCTAATTTTTTGTGTGAGATTAAGCTTTGTTGAATTTTTTATAACCATTTGTACTCATCTTTACCAGGGATGCCAATAATTGTGGAGGGCACTGTATGTTGTTCACAGCTTTCTAGAACACATAACCAAGGACTGCATTGATGGGATTAGGAACACAGGCTTCTTAAAGAAATAAAATGGAAATGAAATGCAAATACTATTATGAGCTTTGACCAAAATTCCCCCCCCCCCCCCCCCCATACAAATCAATGTACATATCGCTGTTGCCGTGGTGACATGCATTTCAGTCATCTTATTTCCAAGGTAACTGACAGTTCAGTTAGTGACTGGCGACAAAACCACACAATGTTCACCACACAATTAAACAGCAATGCTGGCTGAGAGAAGCTTACGAAGGAAATTAGTCTACTTTATTTTCTTTATGGAGAAAACCTTTTCTTATTTAAAAATGATGTTTTGTATACAATTCTTCAGCAAAATCTGAATCTGAGGTCAATTTCATATGTGCTCCTGCCTTGCAAACAGATGATTACATTAGCACTTGAATGCTTTTTTATAAAAAAAAAGAGCTTGTGCCACAGAATGCAGGGCTCCCATATAAAGAGGACGATATGTTACAGAACAGTAAACGGCATTTTAATGGCCACTGGTGCAGTCTATTCCAAGGCTTTCGCTACACAGACACGGAAAAATGTACGAGCACTGCAGGTACATAGAGGTTGGGTAGAACATCAATTGGTTTTCAGCACTCTTTGGTTTCATAACGCTTGCGCCTCCATATTGCATATTGTTCATTTGTGCTGCGGGTTTGACTTGAGTGGGTGTTTTCTGCTAATAGAACTTTATTATGCCTTCGGGTTGAGGACTATGAGTTGCACTATTTATTCTTGAATTATTTTAAATCGCGCTTTCGGGGGAAATCAGCATTCAGACATCAGCTGAGTGCACTTTCCCCTGGGATTCACTTTAAAATGCTTTGTGACTTATTTTTATTTTTGCCATTGAAACGGCATGCCGCTCTGAGCTACATTAGGTTGTTTGTTGCGATTAGCAATGGGAGTTTGCTCCCTTTTATAAAGTACAGACAGGCAATTGCAGCCTATATAGGGGAGGAGGTTAAACTGGGATTTAAATCCTTCAGAAGTGCATGCTAACTGGAGCAGCTGCTTCTTATCGCGCTGTTCTGATTTTAAAAACCTGAGGTATGAACTTTGGCTAAATTGGCCGGAATTGGAATTTGAAGTCGGTTGCAGTGTAGTATAATGGGTCTGGGAGCTGGGCGGCTAAGCTAAAGGTTATAGGATCAATTCCCTGGTAGGGCTCTGCTGTTAGGGCTCTGCTCTAATCTGAATTGTTTTAGTATACTGTATAACCAGCTGTATAAATGGATACAATGCAAAAACATGTGTGAGTCCCTCTAGATAAAAGTGTCTGCTAAATGCCTGCAGTGTAATTAATTGTCCCGTTATATTTATCTCCTTGGTTTTTATTCATTATCTAGCATGTGGTGTGAGTTTAATGAACAGAAGAGGATAGGTCATAGTTATATGGGGGCTTATTCAATAGGCAGAAAGTATGCCCTGTCACGTCTGTTAGAACAGAACCAGCAGAAATTGCATAATTATCAAATTGGCTTTTATTTTATAAATTTTTTATTTATTTTGTTAATTTATTTTGTGTATTATTTTTTCTTTGCCAGTGCCAGGCTCATACTGAATTAGCATATGCACCTTTCTCCTGGAAGCTGCACTCTCACCGCCATCTCTTGCCTGTGTCCGCAGTACTGATGGGACCTGTTGTGTAATGAACCTGCTAATGAATTCATTCAAATGCCCGCGACGTGCCTCCGTGTCCGTTTCACTCACGAGGCATAGGCTAATGGAGCTGGGCTCCTCAGAGCGGCTGTCGTCGACGGCAGCGCGTGAAAAACTCATCTCCGATGTGACAAGTGCATTTTTATTTGTTTTGCGATCGTTCGGCGCGTTTCTGAGATGCTTTAAATGCAAGTAAAACGGCACAATAAGGAGAGAAGGAAATGAGGGAGATGCTATGTGGGCAGAGAGGGGGGGAGAAGAGACACCCAGTAATCTGCAGCCACGGCAATCAGACAGGAGAACAACTTGTTTTTGTCACCATAGAAACCATTCCACAGCTGAATAAGAAAATCTGCGGCCCAGGATGAACTGAGCCCAAATCAGTTTTTTATTTTTTATTTTTTTAACGGAGGTTCCACGCGCTCAGAGCAGCGGGAGGGCAAACGCACGACAACCTTCGAGATTAGGGATGACCGTATCCAAGGGAAACCACGTGCACACTAATTGTTACACAACCTCCTCACCCCAATTAGAACGACATCAATGTCCTATTATATAGTGATCTAAACGTATCAAATTTCTTCAATATGTCCAGAAGTAAATCAGTCCTACAATTGCTATTTCAGAACTATTATGACAATTCTGCGAGAGCGAATAATACATTTATCCCATTGTTGCTGTTATTGTTAATTTTTTGTTAGGATTGTTGTAACGTGCTTTGTAACCATGTTAAGAAAGGCGCTATACAAATAATGCTTATTATTATAGTACTATTAGTAGTACAAGTTTTTTGGAAAGGAAGACTGCTCTCAATTAAAGTGCCACATTCAATACTTGGCCTAAGCTACCATAAGAAATGCTTTGAATTACAAACCTATACTCTGGCCTGAACTGAGGAGGCTATTGGCAAAGTAACCCATTCATCACCTCTTATTTACTTTTTTTGTTGAAAACAAATGATCTAACACCTTCAGGAGCTATTTTCAGCATTTGTATGTTTTATTATCTTTTCCGTTACTTAAATCTCGCATGAAAGATACATGAGGGAAAAAAAATACCAGGGAATAAATAAACTACAAATCACATGAGAACCTGGGTCAGACTCAGTCTGAATGAACCACAAATCACATGAGAACCTGGGTCAGACTCAGTCTGAATGAACCACAAATCACATGAGAACCTGGGTCAGACTCAGACTGAATGAACCACAAATCACATGAGAACCTGGGTCAGACTCAGTCTGAATGAACCACAAATCACATGAGAACCTGGGTCAGACTCAGACTGAATGAACCACAAATCACATGAGAACCTGGGTCAGACTCAGACTGAATGAACCACAAATCACATGAGAACCTGGGTCAGACTCAGTCTGAATGAACCACAAATCACATGAGAACCTGGGTCAGACTCAGACTGAATGAAGGGAATATAACATAAACAGTAGACAATATGGGGACTTTGTCGTCTTCCAGTATTCACTGAAAATATCACAGTTTCTGAAAATAAAACTATATTTCTAAAGCCATAGCCTATATCTGTTTAGGTTATAAATGTGCTGTGTGTGTGTGTGTGTGTGTGTGTGTGTGTGTGTGTGTGAATTTGTGCTTGTGTGTGTTTGTGTGCGTGTGCAGGCACACACATTATGGGCTGTTACTTTAATTTTGAACAACAAAAAAGGGGACCTTTGGTGACTTGCCCCACAACCCGGTTGTTTGAAATGTACCATGTTATTCCCCAGCGAGAGGGCAGACCTTGAGAGCTTTCCTTACTCATGCAAGTTCTCTACCTCCCCCCCTTCTCTCTCTGTCTCTCTCTCTCTCTCTGCATTCTCATCTTTTTCTTTCACTTTCTCTCTTTCTCTCTCTTGCCAATTTGCTTTCTCTCTCTTCCTTGCCAGTTTTCTCTCTACCTATCCTCTCCTTTCCTCCCCCTCTCTCTATCTCTCTCCATTGCTGCACAAGCATAGCTGTGGTGATGTATTTTCCACAGAGAACACTGAAGGTTGACCAAAGTCAATTTACGGGCTTCAGTCACCAGGACGGAAGTCAGCCGCCTATGAGATGCTGCGGGACGTGTTCCTCCAGCGTGCTCTCAACTGCGGGACGTGTTCCTGCAGCGTGTCACAGCTGCTCACGGGCCGGGAATCACTCCTCCCCTGCCCACAATGTTCTGTCAGGCCCCTGTCAAAAGCACCAAAGTTATTAGCTTTTTATCCCTTCTTCCTTCCTTGTAATGCAGAGCAAGTCTATTGACACGGTTTAAAGGGAGCTGAAAAGGTAGCAGATGCTCACATAGACACAGATTAAAATAAAAAAAAGTGAATTGCATTTGGGCACAAATAAATGTTCAGAGAATTAAATTCTAATAGTGTTCATATGAGTCTGAAAGAGATAAAACGCAGTCCTATTTGATTTTATTTGACACTGACAATTTTACTGTGTGCATATTCTGAAAATCCCAGTATTTCAGGATACACCAAATTGTTTACGTAAATTCTAAGACCAATTTTTTAGTTTATTTCTTAAATAACACACAGTAAATGAGATGTTTAACATTGTGGGGAAAAAAAGACAAGTTCCACAAGCCTGTCATCCCCAGAATCGAGAGCAAGGGCTATAGATGAGCAATGGCCTCATTCGCCGGTCTCAGTCACCCAGTCAGCAAGATTCACTGGCCACAGTGTTAAGCCTGTGAAGGCAGTGATTAATACCAGGTGAGTAGCTGCCAAAGGATGTTCAGTTCTGAGGCGTAACTGAGTTCACCAGCTGTGCGGCGGAGCTACAATTTGCATGTTGGGGGAAAAAAAAGCTTCCGGAATATTCCATCTGCAAAATCTATCCCGCCCTATCTCTTCTACTCCCCAAAACTTCCTGCTATTCATGCACAACACAACACACAGGTTCTGCTCTCGTGTGCAGCTTATTGTGTGTGCCCAGTCGCTGTGCTTTTACCAGCTGTAGCCGGGTGCTGTATCTCAGCTGGCTGTCACAGTATGCTGCAGTGTAGCGTATTGGTTAGAGAAACGGGCTCGTAACACAGAGGGCGTATGTTCAATTTACAGCTGGGGTGCTGCCAGTGTACCCTTAAGCAGTCCTTAACCTGAATTGCCCCAGTAAAAAAATGTCCAGCTGTATGAATGGAATATATGTATATATATATATATATATATATATTTATCTGTGTAAACTGAAAAAGATTATCTGCTAAATGCCAGTGTAGATGACTATGTAATGTGACACCAGCTCAAACTACGCGACTGCATTAAAGTTTCTATTAATTTATGCATTTATGCTGATCCTGGCATTGTTCATATTGATGCAGATGCATTCGTGCTGCACGTGTGCATTAATGTCCTCTGGGACTTGGAAACAGCCCTAATGAAACGCCTGCGTCGCGGCCAGTTCGTCCGTTCAGTGCGGACAGACGGATCTCGGTCTCCAGATAAGTTCTTTTTGCATATAATTTACCAGCGGGCAGTGGTCCCACGGAGAATGTCTGCTACCGGAGGCCAAGTGCCTCCTTGACAGTTGAAAATCCTTCCAAGAATTCGGTGCCTAAATAAAACGGCAGTGGCCAGATGGGAAATCCAGATCAGATCGTTACATTACATTACATTATAGGCATTTAGCAGACGCTCTTATCCAGAGCGACTTACACAGCATTTTTGCATTTATACATAGTATCCATTTACAGCTGGATATATACTGAAGCAATTCAGGTGAAGTACCTTTCTCAGGGGTACAACGGCAGTGTCCTACGTGGGACTCAAACCTGCGACCTTTCGGTTACAAACCCAGTTCCTTAACCACTGTACTACACTGCCGCCCTAAGATCAGATACAGGAGTGGTCTTCCTGAGGCTTATCTTGTAAATACTGGAGATAGGAGCCTAATGTGTTGCGCTGGAGGAATGAACATTTAAGTCATTCATTTGGTCACAGTTTAATTTCCATCACAAATAACTTAAAGAATACAAAATAAACTAGAATGGCACTCAGAGAGATGCTACACCCGCGCATTGTGGCTAAAACTGTGATCTTGCACTGTGAAGTCGGGTATTGACCGATTGGGGGGGGGAAAAATTTCAATTCAGGTCATTGCCTAACTGTCAACATTTCCACAATAGGAGTAGAATTGTTTGAGTTATGGATGATAGGGACACAAACATAGACAGACACACACACAGACAGGAGTGAAAACAATACCCCCTGGACAGACACGCGCGCAGACAGGATCGAAAACAATACCCCCTGCTTGCGCTGCGCAGGTGGAATAATCAAACCCCTTTATTGTCTCCGTGCTCCAACTCGTGCGGTCTCTACTTCTCTCGTGATAGGAGAGTGAGGTTTCATGAACCCCAATGTGGGAGGAGCCTTGCTCGTTTGCTCTCGGTGACTCTGGAAAACGAGCCAATCGCAGTGTTTTGCCGCAAGAGAGCAAAGCCTTTTGATTGGCATCTTGAAGCGGCTACAGAAATGATGGGATTCGCCGAGCCACGCTTTCCCCATCCAAAGTGATTACAGCGCGTGTGTTCAATAAAAGCGTATGGCCATGTGAATATTACTTCCAAATGCCTTCTCCCGAGCCCGGCGGAAATCCATCTATCACGTCGCTTCACCGAATAAGGCACTCGCACGTGTGCAGCAGGGTAATGGGTAGCATAGCCCTCACGCTGACATACAACCATATGCTTTCACTCTGATTACTTATTTGTTTATAACCCTGCTGATGCTGCTGTTTGTCGATGAAGGCCTTTCTCTTCATGAAAAGTGCGCTGTTCATAATTTTTTTTGTGTGTGCATGTGTGTGTGTGTGTGTGTGGTGGGGGGCTTCTTCATATAAAGGCCCAGTAGAATCACTTGTATATGCATTTAAAGTGTGCAATAAGCCACAAGATAAAGATGTATGTTTACTTCTTTCCAATTTAAAATGATGAAATTCTCTTTTGATGTCAAGTAGTCCCTGTCATTACTAAACACGACATTGTTTGTTAGTTCTGTATGGATATTCACTTTACTGACTATTCTGATTGGTTGCCCACCGAACAGTCGCACTGCTGATTGCTCAAGATGTAAAATCCTTGTTACTCATGCTAAAAACGCAGTCTGCCGTTTGCTCTTAAAGGCAGGCTGAACTTCGTTAGAACATAATGTTGTGTAGCTACCTGGCTACAGTGGTCAGCAACTGGCCAACGAAGAATTATGTTTTTTTCTCTTTCCATTCACTTCCATTGCACAGCGAAACAGGTCTCAAAAGCACACTTTTAGTGCATATATTTTGGGTATATACATCAAGATTGGCTGAAATTGATAAATATTTAATCAATATACTACTGGTGGCTGATAAAAAGGCTCTCATCAGGAAATGGTTGTCGCAGGTGAGCCCAACCCTGAATGAATGGATGGACATTACAAAGGATATTCATAGTATGGAGAAATTAACAGCATTCGCTGATTATGGGTTGGAACAGTTTGTTTCACGATGGGATGGCTGGGTTGAATATGTAACACCCCATAGACTTGATTTTGTTTTCACTGATCGATGATGACATTGTAAGTAAAAGATCACTCCCTAATTGTGTGTGTATATATATATATATATATATTTTTTTTTTTTCTTTTTCTTTTTATTGTGTATGTTATTTCTGAGAAATGAGATTTATGACAAACATGAATATGTGATGTAAAGTGTTTGAAGAAATATATATTTTTTAAAACCAATGCAAACAATGGCACGTGGATTATGCTGATATATCACGACATGTGGAACCGGGCGTTTGAAAAGATAAAAATCTCCATTCATGATATTATTCTCACTCACCTCCTGAAGCGTGCGTCATTAAACAAACCAAGCAGCAAAGGAGTTAGCAACAGTTGCTAGTTCTCAGAAAATAGTTATTCAAAATCAAATCAATCACAAAATTGGTTAAAATGTTTCAAACACCCGATTCCGGATGTCATGATTTTGTATATCGGCATAATCCGCGTTGTTTGCATTCGTTTTTGTGCTGAAAGTGTTCTTTTGAGACCTGTTTCGCCATGCAATGGGAGTGAATGGAGAGAGAGAAAAAACGTCTTTCTTCGTTGGCCAGTTGCTGACTACTGGAGCAAGTCACGAAGAGCTTGAATAATATTATGACTCATATCGGGGCCAGGTATACAATATTAAGTTCTAACAAAGTTCAGTATGACTTTACCTTTGGTTGAGGTCACTTTTTTCAATACACACTTAATGTCTCATTGTGAGCTCTAAACTGAACTAACTGAGTATGAAGAAAAAGACTTGCGCTCGAATGAAATCGTGAGGAAAAATGTTGATTGAATCCAGGCCTAAATGTAGATTTTCTCATTCTGACTTCACAAACAGTAGCCCAGCCCCGCTCTTGCGAGGAGGAATTGTATTTTACACGGAAGTGTTATACACAGCCTGTGTTTATGTTGGTATCCTTTTCATCCATGGAGCCATTAACGCTGATGACGGCGAATATTGGACTTCCTGCTGACAGAGGGAAATAGCCTCTTGTGTCTCACATTCCCGCTATTATCCACACATCCATTCAGCAGATGGCTTCCAAATCAAACCCCTCAGCTTTCTATTTACCCCCCAATTTACAACCAGACCTGCTGACGGCTTACTTTTTTTCCGTTTAAATTACCATCTCAATTCTGACCATTAAGCAAATTGACTCCAGGCAGCCCGGATTATGCAAACATTGCGGGAAATCATGAGGTTTAATCGTCTCGAAATAACGGGAATCGTGAGAGCGCTGCGAACATCTCCGCACAAAAGAGAGAGAGAGAGAGAGAAAAAAAAACTCTTACTTGCGGGCGCTATCTTAATTCATTTCTGCAGTTTTTGGAGTGAAAGGCTTCAGGATACCCGATTCAGAGGCCAGCGTGAAAATAAATAGGGCAGGATGTCCTCCATAACCCCGAGAGAGCTTGATTGTCTCATTTTCTTATATCAGCAGTTACACATGACCATTGGCAAATCGGGAATTAAATGGATGAGCCAATTAGAGCTTCAGAAACCCTATGCATTTCAACAGAGACCCCTCCCTGTCAAAGAGGGGAAAGCAATGCAATTCAACCCATTCAAAAAACCCCCAAAGTCAGAGGAAACCTTTTCTAATGCGGGCTGGATATGCGGTGTGTTAGTCAGACCAAGCACTTCAAACATAACCGGAGTTTGTCCTGTTATGTTTGAAGTGCCTGGTTTGACTTGCAAATCACATATCCAACACTTATCGGATCTTTGCCTTGAAGTCCAGCTAATAATAATGTGGCACTGGATATGTTCTTGACTGATCTGGACCGCATCCTTATGCGACCTCTGAAGTCACTTACGTCACTCCCCACCTGACAAAGTGTTGGCTTGAATCATCATTATGTGGCAGAAATAATCAAATATATAGCTCGTCTAAGCACCCAAATCTGGCCGTTTTAGGATGTCAGTTGATGGGGTGTACATCCTTAGTATGGGCCCTTTAGCCCTCTATGAATGAGTTAGGCGTAACACACACACACGCATCATTTTATATCCTTAGAATGTGACAATAATTCTGTATTTCTCTGATGTTTTATTACCCTTATATTGGCAGGTAGCCCTCCCGTGGCGTTTCAATCCGTGGACGCTAGGTACCATTCCGTTCTATATATTATTATCCAATCTGTCAATTTTGCTGCTCCTGACAACTTGCACGTACATACCTATATAAATATAGGCCTACAGTGTATATAGTCGCTCAAAAAAACAAGATTTGAAAAACATATCCAATTTGAGTATGGGCCTGCTGTCTAAACAAAGCTCTAGAAGACGTTTACCTTGTTTTAACACTAAGTTAACATAGTAATGCCTAAGATTGTCATGAAGTAAAATTGCATAGCAAGTCGCTCTGTATGAGAGGGTCTGCTACATGAATGTAATGTAAAGTAATCGAGACTGGTTTTCGGTAAATGAAAGCGGTGTTGACCGTTATTATACACATAATCACGTGTCAAAAGTCGTTTCCATGGATGTGGCCGTTGCCTGGGTTCCCAAACTTGCAGTAAATGCCGCTGAAATCTTACATACATGTAGACTGAGGCTAGATAAATGTTGTGCTAACGAAGACTTCGCAAACTGACCATGTTGGAAAGGCGCCACAGATGAGTCTCCCATTATTGTAGCAGGCTTGTGTCATTACACAGCATCATTATAAAGTCCATTTTAATGATGCACAAAGAACAGTGAAACATTAAACATAAAATTGCTCTTTTTTCCCCACAATTTTCAGTCTAGTCGGTCCATCACCGCAAATTGAGTGCTTCACTGGAGAATAAAATGTAGCGTAATGTTTGGCTATTTTTGGCCATTAGTCATACATTTAACTGCAGCATTCTCTGTCCTTAACTTTGAGTAAAGTCTGTTTTTTATCTTTTAATTTTTTACTCCGTTTTATCTTCGTGTTTCCACTGACCACCGAGGGCGTTATGCAAGCGCAGCACAAACGTAACGCTTGTCACCGTGTCATTCAAATTTAAGAACAAAGCATCGTTGGCATTAATCAAGGTGATGTGACGGCTTTACCCTAGAGTCCCGAAAATAAATTGTGTCTCAGCGAATGAGCCATCCATCAGTTTGGATGTGTTTAATTGAAACCTGCTTATGACAACCGTTACTATGTGAAGGTATAGGGTCGTCAGCGGGTTGGCTGCAGGCGGAACGAGCACATCTACACTGACGCAGAATAGAGAAGGGGCCAGAAATGACGCATCACATGTCACACGGTGAAATATACAATAAATCGTGCACCATGTATGTGTGCATGAGACCACAGACACTGTTTTTGAGTTCAGACAATAATGTGAGTGCCTGGGTCTTGCCCGACTAGTGACAGGTCTAGCTAACAGCATTCTTGAACCAGCTAGCTAGGTGCAAGCAACATCACTAAAGGCAAATTAACTGTGCTCACAAATATCCAAAAATCTAATCCTGATTACATACAGTATCTTCTAGAAATTATACCACATGAACATTGCCATTGAAGTGTTCCGTATATTCCCCTGTGCTTATAACAGGAGATTTGATGCATTGTAGAGAGATTATTAAGGCATTATATAACTTATAGTTCTGAACTAATAGTAAATGTTTAGTAATAGTGGGGTTACCTCTGAATTGTTGACAGGTCTATTATATAAAATTGGCTCTTTGGTACAAGGATGGACACATACCGGTTTCTTCTTTTATAGGTCACAATCTATTTCTCAGCCAATAGCCTACGTGTAACCTGCTCTGACGTCAATCTGAAAGTCCATACAGAGGGAATTGGGAAATGTGCAATAATTCACAGTTCAGAAATAATCCATAGGCAATTCTGCAATGACAGTGCTGTGCTCTTGAATGACCAGTTGACCACTTAACCTAATTGCGTTTCTTTGAAAGGAATGACCCAAATTTAAAGTGGAGACTGCATTGGGGGGTGCTACTGGCTGTTATCGCATTGCTGTCTTGCTTTCCACTTGCTAACGGAAACCGAGGGATTTTTCGGAATTTTGTTCCATTATTAGCGCTGCTTTCTCAGCTATTCTGTATCCTTTCTAAGCACCACACTTCCTGCAACTCCGCCGTTATTCTCCTGACATGGGTAGCGATTGCATTTTTGTAACGCCAGAGGAAAAATGATGTGCTTCTCTCATAGCTGATGCTCTCCTCGTCACTCGCAGTGTAAGTGCCTCGCTATTTTAGACCGAGTGGGTAATTGAATCCATAAATAGCCAGCTTCATTCAATGGAGCTGAAGCCACTTCACCAAGAGAGACCCCCTATTATGAGTATTTCTGAATGCCAGTGCACACCGGCTCAAATCAATATTGGTCTTTGAAAGCCCCTCGGTGGAGTTGGCAGTGGGTGAGGGATCTCTGGGGATCCTGTTTCACACTAAGCACGGGGTTTTTTTCTGAATGATGCGCCAGATTCACTTGGTATTCGCCACTCAACATGAATCGCCAGTGAACGCCCCCCCCCCACGCACACTTACATGGGTGTTTTTTCTGAAACACTTAATTTTAATGGAATATAGCTCCATTAATTTTCTATATTTTGTTGCAAACATCTAAATAGCTATTGATAGCCAGCTAACAGTTTTCAGTTTAAATAGCTTGAGAACACATTTCCTTATTTTCAGAGGTAAGAAAAAAGAGCCTGATATTGTATGGTGTATTTTAGGTTTTCTGAGGCTTGTACTGATTTAGCTAATGTATGTATGTACTGTACGTATAGTTTATTAGTTCTACTATGTATAATTAAAGCATATACAGTGCCCCCCACTATTATTGGCACCCCTGGTAAAGATGAGTAAAAAGGGTTATAAAACATTAACCGTTGGTGAATTAGCTTAATGTCACACTGAAAAAATTGGAAAAATCCAACCTTTAATTGAAGTAAATTTATTATGGGGAAAAAAATCCCTCATCAAGAAATAATATATATTTTTTTTAAACCACGTGTGCCACAATTATTGGCGCCCCTGCATTTATATATAGAATAAAGTTATTTTTAATATTTGGGCGCATATGCCATGACTTCCTGATGTCTGTGACCCAACAGCATCAAAAGACTCTTATTTTCTGGTACTCTTACAAGCGATACTATAATGTCTCTGCATTTGAATGGATCTCTATGGGAATTGGGGGGTGGGACTAGAATTAGCTGTAAATGATGCTGGAACAGTATGGAATACATGGTTGTTTAAATGGCTGCAAGTCATCAAGGGTCTGAGGTATCAAATGAGCCTCAAACCATCACTCTGCTGCCAGATATGCAGTAGATATGGATGGATCGCTTTTTACTCATCTTTACCAAGGGTGCCAATAGTAGTTGAGGGTACTGTAAATTAATGTACAAGTATATTTTTGTTTGAGTCTTATAAGACACACTTAATTGTGTAACAAACTGAACAATGACATACAGGGGATGAATCTGCACTGTGCACTAGATGATATTTGCTGTCTGCTTTATTAATCTCTGAATATCCTGTCTGCAGACGAGTTTAACCTCCCTTTCTTAGATGTCGATAAAGCTGGGCTGTGTTACAACGCACAGTGTATTAGCAGCTGTGAATACAAATACCCTGCCAGGCTGTCATGAGACGTTATCGCCCAGTTTATACTCCTGGGTATATGAGTACAAATGCAATCACACACACACACAAATATCTAAGGGCATATGCAGAGAGAAAATGCAGTCCTGTATGTGCACATGTACACACACACAAACACAAGCATACACAGCTAATCATACATCATCATCTCATAAACAGACATCGTTAGAAACTTTGATGACATCTACCCTGCGATCCTCCAAATCACTGTGGTTTCCTCTGTAGTTGTCACATCAGACATCAAATATATATTTTTTAAATGCAGAAATCTTCAGTCAAGACTGAAATTAGAATAAAGTTGGCATGGCGCACACATGCTTACGAGGAGAGAATAATTATTTAGGCACCGACTCGTTTTGATTTCAGTTCTCATATTGGCGGTGCATTAGCACGCATTTGAAATGCTGACCCGTTTGCATTCTAAGAAAACAAAACAACATATTGAAGCAGATGGCATCAAAAAAGAATCCTTTTCCAAATCGCAGATGTACTTAGAAATGAAAGATTAGGACTTTAATCTGTGATTTCGGATTATCCACAAAATAATCGTCCATCTAAGCCTGTGAATATCTTTATTCAGTCATGCATTATGTTTTTTTTTCCCAACCAAATTGGGACTTGTCTATTTATTTGTGTGTGTGTGTGTGTGTGTGTGTGTGTGTGTGTGTGTGTGTGTGTGCGTGTGTGTGTGTTGTAGGAAAGAAATTAATACTAGGCTGTATTCTACATGTGAATGTGATTTTGGGTCAAGGGCAGCTTCTGGAAATCATAGTTATAGGTATTATTTGTCCCAGTCATGGCAGATGCAGGTGCATGATGGGACTACCTTCAAATCCTGACTTAAAACAAACAAATGTCTCTAAGATAGCGCCATTCACTATTTATAGCTTTTTTAGCATCGAGGGCGAGGGCAACCGCGAGGTGTACACTAGGGTTAACCTCAATGATATGATAAAATATTGGCAGTGTAGTATAATGGGTAAGGCACTGGGCTTTTAACCTAAGGGTTGCAGGTTTGAATCCCAGATTGCAGGTTTGATTCCTTTGCTGTTGTATCCTTGAGCAAGATGCTTAACCTGTATTGCTTCAGTATATGTCCAGCTGTGTAAAAGGATACTATGTACAAAAAAAACGGTTGTCTAAATTGCACTGGATAAGAGCGTCAGCTAAAGGCCAGTGATGTAATGTAACAATAAAAAGCTATTGGTTCTCATACCTTTTTCATGCATGGTTTTAAAGAAAGCACAACAGCAAGAAGTGTAACTTCAATGTTGTGATAACATAATTTTTTAAAAGCAAATAACAAAATGTTCGTCAGAGAGCAAAAGTCAATGCCAAATAATTTTGGAGAATGAATGCTGTTTTTTTTTCTCTCAAAGCACTAAGCATGAAAGGTGGATTCATGACTGAGGGGAAAAGCCTTCAACATGCCAGTCTGCTCCCAGAAGCCTTACTGCTTCTGTCAAAACAATACAAGGTAGAGAAGGAGGGGGGGGGGGATTGTTTTTACAAAAAAATAGTAAAAACAAAAATATAGAAGAGCAAAAACAGGCAAGAACATCACATCACTTAGATTTGGAAAAGTGAACAACCGCAAGTCTGCGCAGTTTAAAAAAATAAATAAAAATGTATTCCTCATCTGGGAATGAGTGCTAATTCTCTCAGTCCTGTCGCGATCCATGGCAGGTTCTAGAAGGTTCAACTGCCGGAACTGTCAACCTTTGGTAGCTCCTGAATGTCACAACAATGCCTCATTTTGAGATTCTCACAAACTTTATAGGAAAAGGAACAAAGGCAATAAAGAACATGTCAAATATAGCAACGATGACACAACCTGATCTGTCTTAAGCCTTGATCTCTATGAAATACTGCAGAGGATTAAAGAAAGGCTGTGGTTTGGGTTACGAAAGGATTTGGTTTATAACGATACATGGAGAACAGATGATTTGAACAAAGCAATGCATCTTGGTGAAAGCCAATGGATGACAAGCCGTCCTGCACTGCCACAACCCAAGATCTTTCTACAACACAGTCCCACTAGCTGCCATGCACCTTGTCCTTTAAGATTTGTGTTTTCTATGCAAACATCTTCACATATTTGTTGATCTCTGATAATAAGGAAGTAGTGTAAAAGTAATATTAGTGTCTGTAGTGAAAAAAACGTTTTTCCTTTACTAGTGTAAAAACACTATAATCTAACTGCAATTTAGCAATCATTTCATATTTGTATACATTATTGTTCAAT
This sequence comes from Ilyophis sp. 1 JC-2022, assembly GCA_022702515.1. Lineage (NCBI taxonomy): Eukaryota > Metazoa > Chordata > Actinopteri > Anguilliformes > Synaphobranchidae > Ilyophis > Ilyophis sp. 1 JC-2022. The sequence continues at coordinate 14,280,745 of CM040395.1, forward strand.
TCCTGCATCTAGACAAATGTATCAATCTTTGAAAAATGAATCCATGCCCTTAAATCCATAACTCAAAATGAAGTACGAAGCAAATGGCAGTTAGACTGAACAGATCCTCTGTCTTTCTGAAGCCTGATGATTGTACCCGGGCTCCGGTCTGTGTGTTTGTGCTGTGAGTCAGTAGAGACAATTTGCTTGGAGGGCCGTGCTGTAGCCATGTAGCATGAAACGCTAAGTGATTTACTCATGGTCCTCTGAGATACAGCGCCAGCTTTAAAGAGATCTTGCAGTGCTGAGTGAACATTGTTGATAGCACTCCCAGTCAGGATGGATTTATCATGGCATTATCCTCATGTTATATTCGTTCTGATGTTTATGGAATGGGGGGGGGCCCATGGGAGTAGCTCGATCCGGGACGGATAGGGCTTATGAGTCATCGAGGAAGGAGAAATGTAATGCCGTGGGTTCTAACACCATAAATGCGTCCCATGATGGCTCCTTAACTTGCCAGCGCATTGCTGGTTCAGTTCCAAAACTTGCAGTGTAAGCAATCTCACCCTTGCACTCCAGTACGGTAGTTGGTACGTCATGTGATAAATTATGATAAATGTCTATTTCCCCCAATGTATACGCCCAGGCTATCAGTTTCATTCGGAATCTCTCAAAGGGAGTTGCATAAAAATGCTATGCTAATTTAAAATGGATTAGTTGGCATGCCAGGTTTTGGAAGCCGTTCATTGGCTATTCTGACGGGTCGCATGGAGCCAATCACTGCATGCATACACGGCTCATCCTGTCAAACACAACTGACCGCGATCATTCACTGGCCAGGCTCGTAAAGAACCCGGCAACATGGGGCACAGCTTTTTGTGACAAGGAGGGGGCCGGACGTGCCGTCAAGACCATTTTCATGAAACCGAGTTAACCTTGGCTTGCCTTGCGCCCGACCCCCTGAATTCATCTGGAGCAGGTCACCTGTGAAAAATTCTAATAGAAAGTGACAGGGAATGTAACTGTTTTTCAAAGGCCGGTCCGCGGATGAAATTGAATGGGCAATGGAACATGACTGGGGATGTCAACCTTACGTACTACAGGTGAAAAATGGTGAAAATAGTGGTTGGATACAAATTTATGCGGAGCTGTGCACAAACGGACATGATGCCAGGCGTGTGGGACATCACCATCTAAGTGTGACTAAACGGTTCACACTTTTTTTATTAAGTGCAACTTCATAAGACCCTTCTAAAGCTAAGATGGTGCTTCCACAAGCATGGCATTACTGCAGAAAGTAGTCATCGATAACGGCTGAAATGGAGTCACAGCATTTGTTATGCAAGACCTTGTCCTATCCAGCATTTGGGTTTAAAAAGTGTTGTAAAAGCTTGGTCAAAATTACACATTGCTTAGGGCATCAACACACATGAAACATCTAATATGCATATTGCTTCATTGGTGGTAAATATTAGCTTTTTAGTTTAATAGTAAATTGTTACTCTGGTAAGTAATTATTTTATGAATGTAACAAAAAAACAAAACAAAAAACTGATGTTTGCTTTGTAATATGCTGCAATATGTCAATGTTGAAACAACAATGGACTACATATTGATTGCGGTTCTTGCTTGATATAATATATTTTTTGAGCGGTTGCATTCCACTTAAGCAAACACTGATTTTCAGATTTTATATCTGTAAGCCATATTTTAAATAATTTTCTTGAAGATTAAGAATGGTCTTGAACCAATATAAAAACTATCACAACCCGCAATTTACTTATAATTAACACAACCTCAATTTATTTAACATTAGGGGCTCTATCTTGAAGATCTTAGAGCTTGGTGGTGCCCAATCATGTGCCATGGAGGGCCGAGAGTATGCAGGTTTTCATTCCAACCAATCACTACACCTGCTGATTTCACTAATTAACATGCCTTCATCCAGAGGGGAGGGAACTAATCAGTGAAATCAGCAGGTGTAGTGATTGGTTGGAATGAAAACCTGCATACTTTCGGCCCTCCATGGCACATGATTGGGCACCACTGGTCTAAACGCATGGCGCAAAGTGCATTTAGGGCATGTCCAAGTATACTTTTGCTTGTTAGACGGCGTGTTTTTTGAGTTGATGTTGATGGAGCATTCCCCTTTGCTGAGGGACAGATATGTGGTTTTTGACCTATGGACCCTTTTATTATTATGCATTTTTTCACATAGCCGACACAATAATAATATTTCACATTGTAATCTTGATATTTTTAGTCATGCTTGTGCGCGCCCCTGTGTGTAACAGACAGGAGGGTGTACGCGCATTGTGCACACGCGCCATTAAAATAATATGTAAACAAATGCAACCTGACTTTTGACCAGGTTTGTGGTGGTTTTAGTGCAAGCGCTTTCTGCTGGCTCAAGATAGCAATACGCCAAAAATTATTCTGGCCATCTTAAGACCAACCCGCCCAGTTCACTTGCATTGGGTGCAAGAATACTTGGTATTTAAACGACGTGTGCGCTAGGCACTATAATGAACCCTGCGCCGGGTGTAAGATAGCAAAGACAGTTGCGTTTGGGTTAGTGCCGCTTAGAGCCGGGTGTAAGATAGGACATTCTTACTGGAATGTAAAATACTTCACCATTATGTCACCTTTTCAGGGTAGAGCTATATAACCTAATTAAAATGAGAAGTTTTGAACTAGTTGTTTTATTTAAATGTGAAAGTATTACTTTTTTCTGTATTGATTTAAAACCTTGATTACACACAGGAAATGCACAGGTTTACAAGCGTCTACAAGCCACTTCTACAGTGCAACATTCGGGCACAGCAAATACAAACATGCCGTTATAAGCACCTACAAGCCGCTTCAGTCAAATCTAAAATTTTAATTATTGTTCATTATGTGTTGGCCCCAATAGAACTACCCTTTCTCCAGCAGTGAGAGGAAGAATCCGTCTTACATTTCCAAAGATCCACCACTCGGTTCAACTTATTCAGAGTGGCTTTAACGCACCACAGCTCCTGAGCTGTCTGAAAAGGTCACGCCGCTGTGGAATTCGTCAATAACCATCACACCAGGTTGCTATTTGTAGGTAAAAAGGCCGCATTTATTGCATAGCTCCCAGTAGAGCGAGGGCTGTCTTGCGTCCGTTGTCATGAGGATGAGGAGAGAGGAAGGTCACAGTACCACTGTCTTCCTCAAATCCCCACACACGGCCGTCTCGTCTCTTGTGTGCATTTTTTCTTCTGCCTGTCAGCTCTACACAACAGAATATCCACCATCAAATTTACTCTGATAGAAAAAACGCTACTCGGACGTATACTAGATTTATTATGCCCATATAACCTCTGTTAGAGACAACTAATTAACAATGGATATTTTATTGGGCAGATGAGACGTGCTTATTTTAAAATGACACCATTAATGGTGACTAGCAAAGCTCAAAAAAAGTCTTGCATAGATATAAAAAATAGGCTTAGGACAATTTGCAGATTTAAAGGTGATTTAAAAAATATATATTATTGTGATCTTCTAACCTCCCTCCACATTCAGGACTCAACGACAGGTCATATGCCTCCAGATATATTTTATATTTCCAACGGAAGGTCTGCATTGATACCAGGCACATAAACCCAAAAAGACTAAGCATACAGACTCTTTGAGGTGTTGCCCAAATTTTCTCCTGAGGACGCCCCAGTGCACGTAGGTTTTCACTCCAGTGCGGCTCTCCATTAATGAGGTCTGGCAGAGGTGTTAATTGAGTACTGATGTGACATTGTACATCGGTTGAAGAATATCGGCTGTTGGCGCTTTCTTATAGATATCGGGTCTAGGACGTGTGAATCTTAAAGCACACGGACACAAAGCTGTTTTCGTCTGCCATTCCTATTCATTTGCACCCTTTAAATTAATTGGTTACACAATGGGGTATTCAGTTGCATTGATCCAGAGTAATAAGCTGTTTAATGGGCCTAGAAGTAGGCATTGTTCTGCTTGCTTTTGTAGTTTTGATAGCTGGATAAGGAACACGGCGTGCCAGCGCATGCTTATGGGTTCATATCCTGGAGGAGGGGGACTATGGGTGTACCCTTGAGCAAGGTTGAGCTGAGTTGTTTCAATTAATCCTACCTTTAAAATAAAAAAAATAAAAAAACATGTAAATCACGTGAGGATGAAAGAAATTAAATGACTGATTTCAGAACAAACTGAATACTTGGGAATCTTTTTTGTTGTTGTTTGTTTTGTGTCCCCATGCAGGCATCAGTCTAAATAACTTTGGTGGATCACCGTTTACTCAAAGTGTATTGCCCATGAAATTTGCATAATGACTTCTTGACTTTGTTGTGAGATCTTTATAAATATATTTTTTTAGTCATCATCTAAAAAGACAATAAATACTTTACAATGACACATCAACAAAACAATTTAATTAAATTCAATTGTATGATTTCATGAAGACTTCATTAGGGTAAATCAGTAGTAAAAATATTAACAGGCATCCATGGTGTTTCTATGAGAAAAAATGTAAGGCTGACAGACTTAGCATCTGCTTGATCCTTCCACAATAAACATGATATGCTACATTAACCCTGGGGTTCTTTTTCAAATTATTATTAACTTCAAATATAAATCTCAAATTTATATAACGCTACAGTGACAGGTGTACAAAATGAAAGGCTATTCACAAGGTCAACCTATAATAACTGATAAACTACAGACAAGCAGCCATAATAAAACAATATGTCAGAACGTTTACCCAATGGAAAATTTCCTTAATGATGAAAAAGGTAGTGGTTCAGGCTGAAGATGTATAGTGGCCTGAAGGTTCAAACCTTAGTAAAAACAAATCTAAGACGATACTATTTAGAAGAACGTGCAAATACAAAATAAATAGATCAATGCTTTTGATCTGACAAGATTTTTATCTGAAAAGATAGTTCAAAACTCCGGTGAGACTGATTTTCTAACAGAATCCACAACATCTCTTCTTTTCAAACGCTTTGCATGTCATAATACATGTTCAGACTCCGGAAGAAGTGGTATCAAATCCCTCAAAACCAGGTTTTCAACCTCCTGCACTGCACCGTGAATATTGAGTACAAATAAAAACCTTTAAAAAATAAAAAACTTTATTCCGCGGGCAAAACATTCATTGATCTCTGCCACCCAGCCAACATGCAATTGTATGTAAACAGCAGGTAAAAATGTGTATTCCTCATTGTTTCCATATTCATATAATCATTTCACAAAGAATATTTAAATAGGTCTTATTCCATTTGGTCCCTAAAAGAGGGCACGGTTGGCACTGCCTCCGGGTATTAGTAGCTAATGCTGATGTCACTTGTTCTTTGAAAATGAGATTGTGTAGTCAAGCCACGGGCCTGGAGTCTCTGACAGAATGACTAATAATAATGTGAGCTATAGCCTGCTTCTGCACAAGGAGCAATCACTCTCCCTTTCTCTCACCGCTTAAATAATACCCCTGTGAAAAAACGGTGGGGGCAATATTATATTTCTGTCTCCGCATTTTAATTCTCACATTTGCCATTTTCATTCACCTCACTTGGTGAATCTTTTGAGTCACCTGGTATGATATTTTTTTATTATTATTGCTTCCCTAATGGAATTTCTGCAATAAAAAAGGTAAGACCTTTAATGTTATGCATTGACTGCAGCAGTTCAAAAACCGAGAATTCTTGTTGTCATTCCTCATTTACTAAAGAGTGTTGGTTTGACTTTACGGCACACCAGTACGAATTCATCCTTTACCGCCCACAATATTCTCCATGTGTTTACGCCTGTTTTGAATCCCTAGTTGCTTCTCTTGTGTCACGAAAGTCGCACCCGGACCTGCTCTGATACTCACAAAACTCCAACGTGTGGAAAATAAAGGCATAAAAATAGTTTGAATGTATTAGTCACACTGCTCAACTCTGAATGTAAGGTATGACCTGGACGCGAGCATTTAAAAGAAAATCAATCGCATTCAACGATGATTCGACGTGGAGGTCAGGTGACACGTGGACCTGCGCTGACCCCTGTGACCCCTGTGACCCCTGAGGCTGACATCATTTTATTGAATATCCGGGGACACCGTTGAGCTTGTTTCCCTGTAAATTAATCCTTATTACCGTCCTGTATCCCTGTGCCTCCTGATCGGCCTGTGCTGTTTTTACTCAGTTAAAACTGCGTCAGGTTCCATCTTTTCATCTGCTTACCCGATAATCCCCCCTTAATCTTGCAGCGGATCAGCGAATCGTTCTTATAGAGAGTAATCTTTTATTACCGCCATATTCCTCAGAGAGTATAGGCTTTTCTTCCACTTATGTGCATCTCAAACTATTTGAGTAATTTAAATGCTTAATGCAATAATGAGAAATGGTTTAACTAGGGTGCAAAATACTTTTCTCTGTAAATGTACTCACTACTAATACAGAATCTGCAATTGCGCTTGTAATTGTATTCAAAATGACTACAAGCCAATGAAGTTACCTGAAGGTCATAGGTTCAAATCCTGGGTGTATCACTGCTCTTGTGCTTCTAAGAAAGATACTGTACCTGAAGAAGTTCAGTACATATTGATCTATGATCATTTCATAAAATGTATGTAAAAATAGAGATTCTGAAAGTTTTCTAATCTTAATCAATGAACTTTCCAAGGGTGAAACCGCTCGATGAACACTTTTGTTTAGTGTTTTTGAATGGCATAAAAATATTTACCTGGAATAAATGGCTGTGTTCTGTTGGCTTCATACACATCTTTGATTCATTTAGTTAAGAACATGGCCCATGTGACACATTTATTTTCCTGTGGTTTTTTAACAAGCCTCTGAAATTGTATTCCCTGCTATGATTAACCTGCGAATAAAAGACAAATCTGCCAATAGTCTTTTAATTACCGATACGTTTTTTTTTATCCTGCAGGAACAGAATGTGTTGTGCTTATATTGAACCAGAGAGATATTTGTAAAGGTTCCAAGGTCCCTGAGAATTTTCAAGACTCACAAAGAGGTGGCAAAGATTTAGAGATCATCCTATGGAGTGTTTCTCTTGTTTTTACCTCTCTCTCTCCTTGATGCATAAGTAATTGTACGTAATAATCATGAAAATGATTTATGCATATTTATGACGCTGGTTTTGTGATTTATCGGCTCGATTTGCATAGCGCGAGCTGAAATATCCCGCTGTTATACAGGACGTTAAATAGAGACGGTGAATGATTTATCGTGAGCTGCCCCTACGTGCCGTTGCCCAACCTGCATGCATACATCTTCACAAGGTGCCTCAATCCCTCGGATAAACATTAAAAAGGCAGAGGGGTGTACATCCACTGGGACGCCACCACATTCCCGCAGGGATGCGGTCTTGCAGTGCGCGGAGCGTCGCGAGCGGAGAGGAATAATGTTCCGCAGTGCTCCGGAACTCTCTCTTCATTCAATGCAGGCGGAATGCAGCGGAAACAACATAAGCGATGCGTGAATCAGAAAGTAATAGACTTCCCTCAGTGTAGATGAGACTAAAGGTTACTCTTAAGAGCTCCATATTCACAGCCTTCAATCTGAATAGCCTGATCAAGCATTTTCATAGGCTGTATGTCACTACTATAGAAATAAAAATGTAATTTTTTTCCTAAGCTTCAATTTTCAGGATGTACATACCTCTCTTTTTAAGGCTTGAAGCACAAGTGCAATCCGTTTGCTAATGTAAGATATTATTGTAACCCTTACCCTCTCCTCATTATCTATGGTGACATTTAGAGATGGATGTGGTTTAAAATAATATGTATGAAGACTGTCCACAGAACAACGGAATTCACTGATGAAGGCAGTGGAGCACAAGCCTATAATACTTTATGCTGAGAACACCATTGTGAATTAGCGTACCTTTCCACATGTCCAATATGTGGCTAGCTGCAACAAAGCAGATTTATTTTCTATCAATATGACTGCATGCTTTTGGCAAATCAAATCTGTCAAATCATATTTTATTTCTATAATGCATTTTACAAGTAATTTATCACAATATGCTTCACAACTTTATACCCCGGCCTAACCTCCTGAAAAGCGAGCTAAAGGCAACAGGGCCTGGAAAAACTCTGTGGGAGTCGGACGAAACCTTGGGAGCAACCAAACCACACTCAAGATGTCTATAGTTCATCCTCTGGACAGCCCCTCATTGGATTGGTCCAGAGGTGGTCAGCATGTCCCTCTCTTGACGATGAATCAGGTCATCCTGGGTCCTGTTTCAGAGTTTGACCTTTAGATTTTTGACTCCAGTTTTGTTTGGCATGCTAAGTATTTCCTTTGAGATTTGGCATTTATAATAAAGACTTTTACTGCCTTTCTTGTTGTCATAGTGTTCTGGACTGGAAACCCAGTATTGTCTTTTGTTGCAGGCAATTCCGAATTCATTTTTAAAATTTTCATTCAGTACAGACCTGCAATATTTATATTGGTATTATCTCTTTTATCTGATGTGTTAAAAAATGATATTTTCACAGTGATGGGAATTCTATCTTCGCAGGAAGGAAGTCAGTCACAAATGTCTATATCGGGGTGATGGGCGAAGTGAGATTCAGTCCTTTAGCAAATGCATTTAAAATAGGCCTGATTCAGACAAAGCGTAAACAAGGAAATATTCAGTCATACTCACTCAAAAATGATAAATTTGTCATCAATGTTTAAAGAAATTTGAATATTCAGAGAGACTTATTTCAAAAGTGTATTTGTGGTATTATAATGTGCATTTCAAAAACCTTGACTACTTTTTACTGGTGAATGACAGCTTGTCTGTTCAACAGGAACAGGAAAATGAATGTGTCCCCCCTTCCGGGACGGGGCCTCTTCAACACAAAGGGCACAATAAACAACCTGAACCTGCCATAGCTACCGTTGTTCTTTATGAGTGACAAAACTGAGTTTTGTTGTTGCTGCACATAGTTCTCTTTGCTAACCCATAATTCCATTCTTGAAATCCTATCGGTGGTGCTCGAAAGTATTCATACCCCTTAACGTTTTGCACACTTTTTATTGTGTTGTAAATTTAATTTGGCATTTTTGCCCATCAATCTACAATCAATAACCCATAATGACAAAGTGAAAACATGTTTTTAAAATCTTTTGCAAATGTATTAAAAATCGAAAACTGAAATCTTTAATTTACATAAGTATTTATACCCTTTGCTTTAATGTATTTTTAAAGTACCATATTTCATATTTGGTTGCATATTTTTTGCATGCTGTTACTTCCTGAAGTATGTGACCCATCAACATCAAAATACTTTTTTCAGGTACTGTTACAAGCAATACTATAACCTCTCTGCATTTTAATTGATCTCTATGGGAATTGGCGGGTGAGACTAGATTCAGCTGTAAATTACGCTGGTACAGTATGGAACACAAAACTGGTGAAATGGCTGTATGTCATCAAGGGTCTAAGGTCTATGAGTGCCCATGCCCATCTGGGATCAGAACTTACAACCTACTGATTGTGGGCTCAGTTCCCCAACCTCATCCCCAAACACATGTATCCCCTGGCGTGCTTACAACAGATATTTCTCCCTTTCATTCCACATCTAATCTTGTACTTTTTTTTCTGCATTGGCAAGCAGGCAAATTGAAAGAACAACATTGTTTATTTTGGACCGTCTTGGCTCTTTTGTTTGAAGAATACAACTTAATAGGAGAGGCCTGCTTTCTATTGATAAGGAAGGCTGTCTTGGATGTTGCGGAATTTTCCCTCGGTAGTCTGTTCTCTTTGAAACCCTCTTCTCAAAGCTGTATTAGAAAATAGATTGAGTGCGGGATGGGGTGCACTTATTTCCGCTGATTAGCAAATAATAGATGGATCTAAATTTTATTCTTGTAGGTGATAGTCTACTAAATTGGAGATGACCAGTACATTGATTTTGTTTCCATTTAATAAGACCAGAAGCACACTTTAATATGGGTAATTAATGGTATTATTATCTAGGTAGGACTTATCCTCTTTTGGGTGCTTCCATTATGGCTGTTAAGCCAGATTGCTTTGTGGCAGTAAAAGTGTTATTGATCATGTCTTAATGGCTCCAGACTTGTAGAGTTTCAATTATCTTTTGTGGCATGTGAATGAGTTCCAGTCCTTTTGCAATTTATAACCGGAAAAGGCAAGTAGCAAATTCCCTTATACTCATTTGCAGGATACAGCTTAGTGTTGGCTATTTTCTTTGAGACTGCTCTCGATATCATTCCCACGCTTTGCATAATTCTGGTCTGTCAAATGTTTGGAATTTATTTAAAGCAGCATGGCTGGCTCTGAATATTAAACATTACCGTTGCAGTATTTGTTTCTTGTTTTAGTTTAGCGAAACGTGTATATTGAAATTGCACAGATTTAAATTATGATCTTAGTCCCGTCTTCCTCCCGCCTGCATTTTGATCGAATGAGACGGTAGTTTGTCATGTGCTGTTGAGTCCAGGAGTCACTGAACCACGTGGATGATGTTGATTGAAAAGAAAAAAGCGAATAATTCTCCCAGGGGAGAGTTAACAGCCCAAGTGCTTTAAATTTGAAAACAACAACACAAAACAACAAAAAAGATTGTGTGTCCAGTACTTTAGACCGTAACTTGACCAGAGGTGAAAAGTCCAGGGCTCAGAAAGTAAAAGTTCTGCCGTGTGTTTCTACCACGCATGGACTCCAGCTGATTTCCAGCTGAATTCACTAGTTAGTTATACCTCCTGGCGAAATAATTGTGCTAATTAGCAAATCCAGATGACTGGAACAAAATACTGGAGAGGGCTTTTAGGTTCTGAAACTGGATTTTTAACCTCTGCACTTGACCCAGAATGTGTATTTTATATGTAGTGGACCAGGTTATTAGACCTTGAGCTTGCAGTTCATGTTTGCTGCATTCAACAGCTCCACAACACATAATATATGCTGCTGAGCACTGGTGCCCTGGTCTATAATGCATAATATGCTCACAGAGGATTTCTTGTAGTACATTCAATATTAAAGTCCTGTGTGTTAAGACTCGGAATCCAATAAGCGTACATTAAAAAAACGGAAAAAAACGACCCACACTCAATGTTTTTAGTTAAGGCAATAAATATTTAAACATTTTGGCATATAGCCTTCATAAGTAAAATGCTATGTGCTTTACAGTTGCTTTACAAGGCCTTATATCTAACTGTGAAGCATCACCACATGTATAAAGCTAATGTATGTGAGGAGAAGAACTACCAGTTCGATCTGAATATAGATATTGCATTGCTTTGTGTGTAGTAGTGGTGACTTACTGCTAGATTTTGTTCAAATAAAATTAAGAAAATTCCTCAAAAAGTGCATTGCTGTTAAATTGCTGGTTGACAGGGTGCACAGTGGATGGCAATCTGCATATTTGTAAATTTAAATTTAAGTAAAGATGCATGGTTTAGGTATGAATTAATATTTACCTCAGCCTTTTTTTTGTTGCAGTAACTGTTTTATGCACATTAAACTACCAAGCCGTGCCCATTTATTATGTAGAGCGAAGCCGTAACTGATCCAGAGTCAGTGCTTGGGGGAATATCTGCATTGAAACCGATCTCTAAAGGCCTCCAAGACCCATGTTGAAATGGAGGACCACTTCTCTTATTAATAACATCCGCCTCATTGATTTCGCATGTCCTTCTGTGACACTGATTGGTAGAGCATGCAGATCTCCGTCTCATCTCGCACACGGTCTGGAGAGTTAATGCCGCCGGACTGTGACAGGGATGAAACAAGCCGGGTCCGAAGCAGCAGGCTCCACACGACTCAAATGAGCTTTTCATAACGTTTAAACGATGCGAGCCTTGAAGGTACGATCCTCGTGGGCAACCTGATATTTACCGTTATGGATCTGACCTTTTTTTGTTGTGATCTGTGGGTTTGTTTCGTTTCGGCTAATTAATATGTTGTCATACGAAATTCACACCCTTGCTTGTATGAGGTCACATTGGCAGGACAGACCGTTCTCTTGGGTTGCTATGAGTCAGTCTGTTGCTATATTTCAGCAGCTGTCAGAAATTAATGAGGCGCAATATAAATCTGCTCCAGAGGGTGGAACAATAAGAAAGAACTGTCAGGTTGCATTGTGGGAACTCAAAAAGGATCCCATTACGTCCTTGAGTGGAGAGAGACTGGGTGTAGTGCGCGCCACTTTATAGAGTTCATGGAGTCTTTTGGGCAACACTAATTCAAGGTTGACATATAAGGCCTTAATTAAGACCTTATTAGTTCTAAATTAGCATGAAAATTATTCCCTAGTACCGGGACTGTAGTTATTCAGTTGCCTTGTTATTCGGCTCTTGTTATGGATTTTGCCTTACTGCTAAATTGATGTAGCCTGGGGTGGGAATTTGGGGTTTAAATCGCCACAAAAGTCCAAGAGTATTCAGTACTCCCTCTTCCCAGTGGCGTAAGGTAGTTACGACGGGCCCCAGTGCAAGCTATTATGACGGGCCCCAGTGCATGCTAGTTACTAGTTATGAAGCACACACACACACACACCATTAGGGGTACATATATATTACCAACAATGTGTTGGATTTTACAGTCGAATGAGTTACTTAGGCTATTGTATTGGGAAAGTAGAAAGGTCAAAGAGAAAGCAATCAGAACCATCTAGCGCTCTGACACGCGGTGTCAACTAATCAACCAACTGTAGCTAGAATATTTACATAACTATAGCTGTTATTGGGAAGGTATGTAGATTTAAAAAATGTTTTTAAAACACATCAGCAGGCGAGTTGCAAGATAACTAGCCTATAACCTACTGTAAATATGTATAGCTGACTAGAGCTAACTAAGTTCATTTTTGACATTGATAAACTGTTTCTGCATTCAGTTTAACCAGTTGCTTGTTGCTGTCTGCTTCACAAAACGGAGATGCGTTCATCAGCTGATCTCCGTGATTGAAATGTCAGGAGAAATCGTTGTTGCGACGTAAACTTTCAAAAAAGTAACAATCAAAACATGCACTGATGTGTCATTACTGCCATTCAAAATCCTCTATTGCACACGTGTCATGTCGTAATACAAGTAATTTGTTTAAGGTTGCTTTCCTAATCATGCAATAATTGGTGGAGGGGAAATGGACCGTCAATCAGACGTGTGTGAGAGAGAGAGAAAAAGAGAGAAAGATGGAAAATATATTCTGTTTTATTTGAGTGAAGTTTGCAAAATAGTATTTCTACGCCTTACGTGTTTTCTATTGCACGAGCCTATTACATACACTCAAAGGGTAAATAGCGACACTGTATCGTCAGAGGCAGTCCCTGTAGCTTTTATCTAGCTTCCTGTTAAAATCTCTTTAGCCATTTATAAGGTTTAGTTATCGGACATAGTTATCAGACATGGTGTCGTAACATTATACTCCCCATAGTTTACCAATACAATTTACAAGCACCAAGCAAAATAATTAATTATCTTATGTAAAAAAAACAATAATTATAAATAAAAAGGTGTAGCTAATATTCATTAAAACACTGATGAAAGGCATGGTTTGGTACGGCGGGACACACAGCGGCTTTACCCACTTCTGAAAAACACATACAACACTATGAAACCGGCGACCTGACTCCGAAATGATAACAATCTGTTAAATAGGGGCACGGCAGCCCATCAGATACCCCCAAATCCCCTTGAAAAAGCACTTGTACTCACCTAGTTTTTATAGTTTATGTAGAATAAGCATATCATTTTGTTATAAATTGCTACAGACTATTTTACCAAAAAAAAAGAAAACCATGACGGAGATGGGTTTGCCTTTTTGAGTGCATATATAACAAATGGCACCAGCTTTTGTTTAACATGGGTTTTTTTTTTAACACAGGCGTGCTTTTGAGGTGGCAATTTGAATCATACGCAAGAACCCGTTCTCCGCCCAACACATTTTTGGAGGGCCCGTTCTCTCTACGGCCCCTCGCCCCAGTGCAACCGCACTGTCTGCACTGTCTATATTTACGCCCCTGCCTCTTCCAAAGTTCATCTGAAGCGCTCTCCCCAGAGATAAGTTTCTGTGGGGGACTTCTGACTGTACCATTGCAGGCCCATGGGGTGATCTCCTCCGGCACAAAGACTGCACAGCACTGCTGGAAAAGGATCGATAGTTCGCAGTCCCCGCTTGGGTAGTAGAACACGTCCTGGTCGGTGCTCCCTACAGAACTGAGAGAGGATGTTTCAGTGTTGCGACTTTGATCAAATCATGTCTAGAATATACAGGTGTGCTACTCCTAGGCTGCAACAGGAAACAGGAAGCTTCACTTTAGAGGATGCAGAAAACAGGTCTAGAAAATAATGACAACAAATGGAGTCATCCAGCTGGAACGACCACCACTGCAAACAGCAGTGAGGTTAATAATGTATATTTATCACCCGGACCATCCTGGGAGAGGGGACAGTACAATCATACTTCCACAAAATGCATAAATGCATGAACAATATTATATATGTAGACATAGGCTATTAGATATAGCCACTGATCTGATCTTAAAAAAAAAAGGTGTGTGTAATCTTTGGGTGTGTAATCTTTTATATGCGTTTTTTGCATGCTCTTTTTTAACTTCTATTAATGTTTTATGTTGTAAAAAGTTGTCAGAAACACTTTACATTACATTGCACCTATACATGTGTAGTTAAATTGGAACTAATTTGGTATCAAGAGGTTATTACTGAGTAACTCCAATGTAGGTAACGTGCAACAACAGTTAGCGATATTCTTAATTACACATGAATATTTTTAAATATTTTTTTTACACTCATAGGCCACATATTCATGATACACAACAAATAAACCTTGCCTGTTAATTTCACAATGTGTCTTGATGATGTGGAATGATTTCATTTCAGCAGGAGAGATGTAGCAGGGCTGGCCTTGTTTCACATGTGTAATTAAGAATACCGCTAACTGCATGTTACCTATGTTGGAGTTACTCAGTAATAACCTCTTGTTACCTAATTAGTTACAATTTAACTACGCAGGTATAGGTGCAACTTAATGTGAAGTGTTACCCTTTACTTTAATCCTAACCCTCTGTATGAAGGTACTGTGTAAAAACCCAGTGAACATTTTTGTGGTGAAAAGTTGGTGAAACACCGAAAGTTTTTTAGCCAACTGGGACATAGCCAGGCTATATCCGAATAGAACCTGAGCTATATTGGGGTTAGCCTAGTCCATTTATGTCAAACGTCTCTCAAACTAGATTTCCATCCCTCTAGACCTCTAGATTCCTGCTTTTGCTCACTGGGAAGTGACATTCATTTAATACGGTGACACATTCTTTGAAGGTTCAAGCATAAGAAAGTCTTTATCCGTGGCACAGAAGGCCTGGTTCATACAGTGGGCATTCTTTTTTTTAATGTTAAGAGAGCAGGCTGTCTGATTTTCTGTTAAAATGTTTTTGCTTTATTCAGACTGGGAAAAGCAGAGAAGGTAATGGGTGGATAAGTTGGCACCATGGTGGTCGCCATTGAGAGCCGACAGCCCTACGGACTGCGCTATAGTTGAGCATTCATAAATATTTATTTTACGACTATAATTAGACTGTCAGGATGTGATATGTCATGTGATATGACAAAACCAGTGTACAGTGCACTCCTTGAACTAGGTTTGCTAAACGCATCAAAATAAATTACCCATATTTTTAATACCTGAAGATATACCCCGCGGAAGCAAAATTTATCACACTTCACTGCGGTGCATGACTAATCTTCAAGAACTAATTAAGCTGGCTGATGCTTGAATGTCAGATACGACCACACACGCGTGCAGAATTGATTATTCCAGGGAATTGTGGGAAATTAAGAAGAGGAAGAAGTAGAATGCAATAAAATGTCAAATGAATAAATAAATAAATAAAAAAACTCAATCAAAAAAGCAGCGCTGTGGGGACGCCGTTAAATCTGCCCTCTTTTGTCAGACTGTTTAAATAATAAACAGAAGGACGACTGGAGTTACACAAGCAAGCGTGCAGCGTTAATACAATGCATACTTAATGTAAGTGCTGTACCTGGGGCCAGGAGCGCATTTACATTCAACACGGGTGATTAAAGGCATGCTTCTGGGAACTACAGTAGAAATGCCCTCTACAAGGGCTTTGGCTGCTACCTGAATACCTGCCCAGGATTTAGGCTCTCATGATGCTTTCGGTCAGACCTGCAAACACGAGCTGGCATCAGGCTCTGGCCATGCAGTGTGAATCTGTGGGCATCGGGATATTGTAAACTGTGTCCAGACCCACTTGTAAATGAAAGATAAGTTTCGGTGGCCCGTTCTAGGTGCCTGGAAGATACAAGTCCTGGCCGCGATCCATCTACCAGGGCGAACGGGCGCTGTGGAGGCCAGCTGCGGTCAGGACGTTCCTGAACGAACAGCAGGCAGAAGAACTCAAAGCCTCTGGCTTGGCTTTAATCAGCATTTGTCTTTATCGTCGAATTAAGATGAATTCATTAGGATTGATTAAGGGTTTGCTTTCTTTTTCTGTTCAAACACAGTTTGGCTAATTATGCAGTAAACAATTAACTTAAGGACTGATGTTGACTGAACCAAGATCTACATGCTTATGCATGAAATCAAACAATTTTGGAGATTGTTTTTGTAATGTAAATTATTACTATGCTTATTTTTATTACTCTAAAATGCCCTTTGTCAGCATTTGTAACTTTCAGTTCATTGAACTCTGTTTTTTTTTTAGCAGTTGCACCTGCAGGGCTACCTATTCTATAGATAAAATTCATAACTTAAGAAATCTTATTTTCAGTGAGTCAGTGGTCTGGAACGACAGAAATAAGAAATATAATATTATTCAATGGTGTGACATTAGATCAGTAGATTGTGAATTTATTCTCAAGTGACTATAGCCTCTCTCTTTCAAAACAACATTTCATTTTTATTGGATGTCATTAGGAAACTAATGCTGTATGTGATGGTAGAATTGTGGAGTTTCAATTTGACTAAAACAAGAATTAAAAAAATTAAAAAAACATTTGGCTTCTGAGAAACTCCTTATCACAGCATTATTCAAGTTGATTCATGTTTTACATTGCACTTAATTGCCTTGTACATTATTCTGTCACTTTTGAATAATGGCTTGGGTGCCTGATCTGTAGTGGACCTTTAAGGGAATAGTCCCTGTTCAGCAGAAATGGGTGACATAGCCACTGTCCTCAAGGTTTCGCGCTTTATAAAATCTGACTCTTCAGTTCTGGAATGGGGGACACACAAGGTGACATTGAGTAAATTCACGGCGGGATTTGTGAGCGCATTATTTCACCGCGAGGTGGGCAGACAGGTGTGGGGTTTTTAGCACTTAGCATTTGCATTCACGGCACTGGCCGTTTTCAACCCTTGTCAGAGCTTGTCAACAATATATCAGCAGAGACGAGGGTGTGTTCTAGTGCGTGGAGATCATACTCAACAGTGAGGGACAGCACAGTCAGAGCTGTTATGAGATTAGTCATCTTCAGTTGTGTATGTATCGTTTCATTCTGAAAATGTTCTCAGAATAGCACCAACAATTGCATAAAAGTAAAATGCTAATAATAATAAGTATTAATTTTGTATTATTTTTTTGCCACCTTTAGTTTGTCTATGGATCAGATTCTGCTCTATAATGCCGCTTCTTTTTATCTGTGCCATTTATTTCATATGACAATACCAATCTTATGGTTTATGACATTTTTTAAATATTAAGTGGATTCCGGTGTAGAGATCAGCCTCCTGTGGGCCTGATTGCTCTCAGTCAATGTGAAGTGCTTTATTGTGAAGTGTGTGGGCATGATTGCTCAGTGGTGGCACCGCTGGTGCAAAGGTAATTTAGTCAAACGGTGTCTCTATGTGACCCAGTTGTGAGGGGAGTGTCGGGTTCGGAGGACCAGACGCGACAGAGAAGGAATCTTTAAGTGATCAGCGTAGTGATGACACCACATAAGCGGAATAATCCACAAAATGAGTTGGACAGAATAAAATAAATGGGAAAAACTTCTGGCGTTAGCCAAAAGAAAACAACCCAGATAAGGTGGGCGAACTCGAAACTCGAGCAGAGCAAGAAAGGAGAAACATACCTCTCGCTCTCAATACGAGACAGCGCACTAATAACAGTATACAAAAAAAAAAGATGATAACGACCCAACGACGAAAAAAAAAAAAAAAAAAAACGAGTAAAAAAAAAAAAAAAAAAAAGAAGAAGCCCTCTCTCTCTCTAAGAGAGAGAGAGATTAAATAGAGAGGAATGCAAAGGAGGTTATAAAGGTTATAAATCTGTCTCAAAGAGAACAGAAGGAAAACCAAAACGAGGAACAGAAAGTGCAGAAGAGAAAACAAATCCAACAAAGCAACTCTAATGCAACTAACAAGCAAGTCCCGCGTTACTTTTGAGCAGAGCTTAAAAGTGAAGTGGTCGCTTTAATCCTATACTGTACCGGCTTTGAGTTAAAGTGGCAAACAATACTGAAGCACCGGTAGATGGAAGCACAGAGCTTAAATAGTCAGCAGGGACTCAAAACGGGTGCAACGGATAAGTGCCGCGTGGAATGTAAAACACGGCACGGGTGGCGGAAAAGTGTCGGAAGAGCACCCTAACGCAGCTCTGAGGTAAAACGACCATAGAGATAACCGAAAGGCTGCCGAACCATGACATCGGTATCATCCCCAAGTGTGCTATCGCCTCGTTCGGTCCAAACAGAAAGCAGTTTCACGATGTTCTCGGTTGCTTTGCGAAATGTAAACACTTTTATTGTGCTTATTGACAGAAATGACTGGTTGTGCAATGCAGTATCTTTCTTGCGAGGTAAAGGTATAAGGGACTTTTGGATTCCAAAAATGGCTTAAATTTGCTTCTAAGAACTTGGATGACCTTTGCCCTCACGGTACTGTAGGTTGTACCTTGGTGTTTAGGTGCAGCAGATTTCAGCCATTTCAGCTGGGACATACGTATCTGTGTCATGTGGCACTTCATACATAGAAGTGTGTACATTTCACAGAAAAACTAAGCATATCGTGAAAATGACACACATTTCTGTTTGGACCAAATGGATCCATGTCACACGTGGCCGTGATACTTTGGTTACTCTGTGTGGGAGTCTGAGTCAAAATACTGAAATTAGGGAAAAAATCTGAACAGAGTGAACAGTGTAAGACGAATACAGGGTTTGTTTTACACTTCTGTACTTGCTTCTTAGATGAGCAGTACTGCACGTAACACCTTTGCAAGCTGATTCACACATCCGTTCACACAGCATCTGCTTTAATAAGCACCTGCGCTAACCAACATAAACGCCCGTCGCTCGTTCTACAGACTTTCGCCATTCATATTAAAAAAGTGAACTCAGATTATGTTCAGTTAACATTTGTCCTTACGCTCGATTTACATTTATATTTTTAATTACAAAAAAAGTTTGGGGAGTTACATTGAAAGCACCAGAACTTATTTGTAAAGCAGAAGAAAATTACAAAACAGATGCTGTTCTTTGTAAGCCAATGACATATTTTAGTTGATTCAAGGCCCTTACAATAACTGTGTATAATAGCACAATTAATGGCATAAATAATGTAGCATATGGTTGGGATAGTGACACAACACACTGTTGCAGTTTCTGTCAGTTATAAGATGTTTATAAGAACTCATGCAGTTCCAATGCAGACAATATAGTTCTGCCGTTTTTACGTGGGATCGTTACCCGGCTCCGCTCTGCTTGTGAACAGAAGGGATGCATCACAGCATCGGGGAGGCGCAGGTAGCATGCAGCAATGCGGCGGCGGGGGTGGGGAAGGATTGATTGGCACGCAGCGAGGTTTTTTCCCCCAGGCGCAATCAATCATCCGCCTCCGTGTCCCAGAGTGCACTATCATCCCGTCGAATCGACGACTAGCGTCGGAGCTATTACCACAAAATTCGGGATGTTCCGATGTGCGAGCGGGAGCGGAACCCGTCGGGCCGTGTTTGCGTTTCCCGGGACGTGTCCCTCCGGCTGAAGTGCGCCGCCTTCGTTCCCGCCCAATGGCGTTTAGATCGAACGCGTTTATCCCTTTTGAAATGCTTGTCCCCGAGTGGCTTTCCGCTGGTTGATCGACGTATGGACGTATGGAAATGTCGCGCGAGCTGAAAATCGGAATTGCGGCAAAGGGGATTGCCTGTGAGGAAATGTATTGAATGACAGCAGCGTAACAAACTCTCGCACGCGCTCCCTCTGCGACTGCCGCAGTCACACTTGAATGTAGAGTGTTATCTGACGGAAGTGTAATTCAGGCAAAGATAAACTTTTCTCTCTCAGGTTTGAGAGACCTTCTGTTGTGTGTCACAATCAGCTGGGACTCAGTCAGGATTCCATTACACACCTGTTGCTTCAGCTTCAGGAAGTCACCCAGATTCATACTGTACATACTGTATACCAGCTTCCTTTAGTGATGTACATACTGTATGCCAGCTTCCTTTAGTGATGTACATACTGTACACCAGCTTCCTTTAGTGATGTACATACTGTACACCAGCTTCCTTTAGTGATGTACATACTGTATACCAGCTTCCTTTAGTGATGTGCATACTGTATACCAGCTTCCTTTAGTGATGTACATACTGTACACCAGCTTCCTTTAGTGATGTACATACTGTATACCAGCTTACTTTAGTGATGTACATACTGTATACCAGCTTCCTTTAGTGATGTACATACTGTATGCCAGCTTCCTTTAGTGATGTACATACTGTACACCAGCTTCCTTTAGTGATGTACATACTGTACACCAGCTTCCTTTAGTGATGTACATACTGTATACCAGCTTCCTTTAGTGATGTGCATACTGTACACCAGCTTCCTTTAGTGATGTACATACTGTATACCAGCTTCCTTTAGTGATGTACATACTGTATACCAGCTTCCTTTAGTGATGTACATACTGTATACCAGCTTCCTTTAGTGATGTACATACTGTACACCAGCTTCCTTTAGTGATGTACATACTGTACACCAGCTTCCTTTAGTGATGTACATACTGTACACCAGCTTCCTTTAGTGATGTACATACTGTACACCAGCTTCCTTTAGTGATGTACATACTGTACACCAGCTTCCTTTAGTGATGTACATACTGTATACCAGCTTCCTTTAGTGATGTACATACTGTATATCAGCGGTCCCCAGCCCTGTTCCTGGAGATCTACCATCATGTAGGTTTTCATTTCAACCCTAATTTGGCACACCTGATTCTACTAATTACCAGCTTAGCAAGATCTCTTGCTGTTGAATGATGTGCGCTTAGTTAGGGTTGGAGTGAAAACCTACAGGATGGTAGATCTCCAGAAACAGGGCTAGGAACCACTGCTGTATACCTACCTGAGAATTGGTGAAACCGTAGGCCTCCATTAATAAAACATTTATTAACATTTATTACATTACTATTTTATGCATAGCTGGTGTGGGATTACTGTGTCTGCCCTCAACACTCCAAAAACATTAATTAAAATTGATACTCATTTAAATTAATTTTCATTTTTATCTGTTGTAACTGGCACTGCAAAACAATTATGGTAACTAAAATTGTTAAACTAATCATGGTTAATATTTGAGGACGATTAAAGTTTTCCATTCGTGTTTATCCATTTATAATAACAGACGTGGACTTTCGAAACATTTGCAGTGAGGAATGAAATTTGACTATCAATGTAAAATAAAGATTATGTACATATGCATCTTTCATCATTTTCACTATGACCACACATCTTAACCCTTCTATTATGTTGACATTTTATGATGCCTACTGTGTTTGGGGTCAAATCATACTTGCCAACCTTGAGCCCTCAGAAATAGGGAGATTTTCCGAAACCACCGCGGGGACCTCGATTGACGGGGGGGGGTGCAATCACCTTTTTTTATTTTTTATAAAAACTTTATTTAGCGGTTTATTTAACGTATGTACCGCGGGTGTGCGTCCGCGTCTGCGTGTGTCTGTTATATCGCGTGTTGTGCGGAGGGTTGGCAAGTATGGGTCAAATTGACCCAGCAGTTCAAACTGACACAAAGTTATTATAATAGAACAATTTGGACACTTTTTGCGTTGCCTTCTTAATGTCCTCGCAATTGACTAGCCTTTTATCTCAAAATATTTTTTTAAATGTGTTATAAACTTCTCAGGTAAGTGAAAGTTTGTGAAAGTCTACAACCTGTATGGTAAAGTACCCAGAATCACCCTCTAGAATCCGAGGTTAAAAAATAAAAAAGGTTGTATATTTTCTTATGTTTTATACAGCTGCAGAGCATGAGGTCAAAATGACCCCACGCAACACCTTTGTATACAGTTGGTAGGCTACAGGATTTTAGAAAACAGCACTATGTTTTATGCATATTCCCATCAAATTATTCATACAAGATGAAAAAATAAGGATAAATTGTTTTTAAGAGACGTCAAATACTGAACAGGGTCAATTTGATCCCAAACATAATAGGTGGGCGAAAACAAAGCTCCAATATGTGGGCTCAGAACCTGGTCTATCGATTGAACTGTACGATTCTTTCCCCCTGGAGCCACACAAAATGCATCCATCACTGCGTCTACCGCTAATTAGCATTTTAAGGCTTAACAGATCAATGAGCTGTACCAACACAGTGCTGAACTGCTTACAGTATTGAAACAAATACAGAAGTGGTTCAAGTTAATCGCATAAAGAGTAACACAATTCCAAATATGGAACTCCATCATATAATTTAGTTAAGGAATAAATGAGAAAAGTGTTTTTGAGAATTAGGAGTCAGAGTACGAGTAACGAAATGCAATTGTAGCTAACAAAAACTGTTGAGCCGTGCGCAAGAAATATGTGATACTCATATTCAACTGACAGCTAGTGTGTGGCTCTGGAAATTCTGTCTGTACGTACAACCGTGAGTAGCTCCTGTTGCAAGTGTAGTTGAGAGTAGCTCTAGGTATGTTACGTTACATTAAAATAAAATAAAAATGTATTTTTACATTGTATTACATTCATTTAGTAGACATTCTTATCCAGAGTGACTTGCAATACAGGGAAAACATAAGTGCATTTGCCTTATTTATATCAGCCTATGTGCACCCTGATTAACACACTAAATGTAAAATTTAGTAGTCGATAGGAAGCTATCACACCGGCCTGATGTCTGTGATTGTGCAACTGCTTGTACGGTTGAATGATTAATTATTTTTACTATAGGTGCAGCTAAAAGAACCTTGGGGGTTAGGCATAATTACAGCTAAGAGAGGTTTTGTGTACACGCGCGTCGAAAGAAACACTGCTCTCACAGCAAAAATGATTGTAACACTTTTAATGATTACGTTTAACACCCTGCAGTGTTTATAACACCCTCGGGTGTGAAGTGTGTATCAACATTTTTGCTGTGTGCATGCGGGAACCTTTCTGTTGTTGAACACCGTTACGTTTTGATTCAAAAGAGTGTATGCTGATGTCAGGCCTGAGAGTTCCACACTTTTCTCACTTTCCCGTATCTCTGACCAAACCCACGAAGCCGTCAACAGGTTTCAGCGGTTTTCCCCTGCAATCGCCAATATTCCAGATGTCAAACAAACTACAAGGTTGAAGACAAACGTTGATTGAATCCCGTCTGCTCGAAATCACTCTCGTCAGAATCGAGCGGGATCTCGCAGAGCCTGAATTTCTGCCAGCTTATACACACAACAGGGTCAAGCTGTGACCACAGCCCTTTACCCATTTAATTATCCCAGGCTAATTGATATAATCAAATTCATATAATGACCTTCCGCGGCTGCTGCCAACTGTGGGGAAAACAGTAGGTGTGTATTTCGCACCAAGTAATTAGACATTATTAATATTCCCGTTCAGAGGGTAGCCAGTATATGTAGTTAAATCAGTCATAATCTTAATTAAAACAAACTGTGCTGAAGGATGCACCTTTTTAAAACAATTTTTAAGGGCCTGTTTTAATGATAACATCTGCAGAATATTCATATTATGAAATATGTTATTTTTTGTATTCATTTAAAAAGTTGATATAAATAAGTAGTAAACAAGAAGTAAGAATTGTAACTCTGCATAGCATTAATGTTCTCAGTTATTTCTGTATGTGTTGTTTATCAAAAAGCGATTGGTGTCTAGCTCCTCCCATCTGAATATCCTAAGGTTTATGAGAGATAATACATTGCATATTGACTCGGGATGGTTTTATCCTGGGATGTTTACATTGCTTACACTACACACATAATCCATTTAAACATCTGGATATTTGTTGCAGCTATCCAATTTCTGAATTTGACTCAAAGGGCGCAACGGGAACGTCACGCCTTGAATTCGAACCCGCAACCTTGTGGCTTTGCCACATAATGCCACCCGGACAATACTCAGAATGAGCCTGGCCATTCACCACCTGCTCCTTTCTTTCCTCGTTTCAGTAAGCCCCGCTGCCCTGCCATCTCTAATTACGGCCCGCTCTTCGTTAAGCCGCTCAACTCTGACTCGAAAACAAAGGTCCATCCAAACACAGAGAAGAGCAATATAATTAACTTTAAATAGCTACACTGCTTGAGATGGAGAACAATGGGGAACAAACTAAGAGCTGCACTGCATAAATCACGCCTCACGACTGCAGCGCCGCGTTCTGCAGTCATAGCTGAACAATATTGCCTTTCGCATCCGCTTTATTGTTTTAGTTACTCATTACATGAATATAATTAGAACCAATATCTCAAAATGAGCAATTATCTCATTGTGTTATTCAGAATAGGTGGGCAAACGGTTTTTCTCAAGCGGCCGTCCAAATAAAGAACACTTCGTGCCATGTCTTGCACAGTGGCTTATCTTTGTGTTGTAATGTCATACACACGACTATACGTACATTTATGGATTTATAGATGGATTATATAGATGAAAAAAGTAACGTTTTAGTATTGAGAAACCTAAGGAGACTGCGTACTGTAGCCGGGTGCCACACTCCTAGCCAATGGCCATCTTTTTTATTAAAGTGATCGGGAGTCTTCCCCTCACGCTGTCAGGTTCTGCATTTATTTGGTGCTATTTTTATTTGTATAAATCTCCCCTTCACCTCTTCTTTTTTCTGCTTTTATTTTTGATTGGTCAGTCTGCTGGGGTCAGGTGTACTTAACACAGATTTTTAGTGCAGTGTTGGAAACCTGAATATCATCACAACGTTGAAAACTGCGACTCATTCTCGGTAGCTTATTTGAAATAGTTTCGGACCGAATTACTCTGCTGTGGTCACCAAACTCCAAGGACTCTGTTCATTCATTCTTACAATTGGAAGCCATTTTGTTTCTGTCTGTACAGTAAGTAGGTTAGTGCTCACGGATGCTTGCTGGTGAAAGACAGAAACATTTAGGTAGTTCTGTAAAGACGAACCGTCTTATTTTACTGAGATGTGACAATAGCTCAGGATTTCTGGGATGTTGACTGACGGTGATCTGCATGACTGTGTGGTTTGTTCTGGTGGCTAATTGTTCATTTTTATTGCTGAGTGTTTTGGACGGAATGTCATTTGGCACTATTAACATTGTAATATTCAATTTCGGTTATCAGTTAATTGGTGTTAGGAGATTACAGATCCAAGTTCACAGCTGTTCCATTTGTCAAATTGGACACACTCTCTGGTGCCAGTAATTAGCTGATCAGTTTGTGCTGACAGTCAAATAAAGTCATTAAATGTGCTCTTAGAATTTCTATAGGTCTGAGAGTGACTGGTTTCTTGTTATTGATTGAGAGAAGAAAAAAGTACGCAGCTATTGCACTGCCTAAGGGGGTAAAATCCAATCATTTGTTCAAAGAATTTCATCTCTTTTTTTCAAGAATAACTATTAGGAAACATTGGACCTTATTCGGGAGATTTTATCGCTTGTGGAATATACAGGAAAGAGTGTGTTTGTGTGTGTGTGTGTCTATGTGTATGCATGTGTGTATGTATGTATTTGTGTGTGTGTGTGTGTGTGTGTGTGTGCTACAGTAACGCAAGAGCCAGAATGTCAGATCCAGAGTCCAAACCCGCTAATCTATTTCAGAAACTATGACCCTCTGCAGGCCTTCGGATAGCAGTTCCCAGTGTCTGAGACAGGTCTTAATGCGCTTGTGAAGGATCGCCACACTTTATCTCCACAGATGAAAATAGCTTAATGGTGTGATTAATATTTCTTTTCCTATCAGCACTGAGGGCAATCTATTCAGTTGGCCACCGTACAATTGGTATTCCTGTCTGTTATCTCAATGTATTCACTGTGTGTGTGTGTGTGTGTGTGTGTGTGTGTGTGTGTGTGTGTGTGTGTGTGTGTGTGTGTGTGATTGTGTGCGTGCATGCATATATACATGGGAGATTAATGAGCCCATGGACAGTTCATTATGCTGGCAATTTCACAGAGCATCTCTCATTGTCAGTCATTGTGGATAGCTTGACACAGGCCAGGTCACAGTGTGCCTGTTTGGTCAAATGACTCAATTAATTGACTAGAGTATCAACATGTGGAAATGAGATATTCCATATCTGTGATACGAGCTACGGTGCTTTTTTTGTTATATCTTATCCAGAGTGACCTACAGTGTAAGAGAACATAACATCCAGCTGAGCTATGTGGAAAACAGTGCTAGATCTGACGAAAGACATTCCCAGGCCAGCAGGTGTATGTGCAACATCATTACAGTCCGAAACGTACAGTAACTTATGCCAACCTAGAACTGTAATACAGATCATAGCTAACATTTATATGATACCATAAAGCATGGTATAGCAATAGCAATCCTAAAGTAATTGCATAAAGAAAGAGTGATAGCGGGTGGGAATAGGACAGGAGCCAAGATGGAGTCTAAAGATGTGACCTAGTCTGCATTGGAAGATGGCCAGTGATTCTGAAGTCATGACCTGCGTGGGAAGTTATAACCCTGTATGGTGTTCATGGACAGGTATACATGAACATTGTAACAGTGTTATGCAGCAAATTCTGTGTTAATTCAACTTCATTAGAGTGTATAGCATGTGTGTCCTGCAAGGGTAAACCCTTCTCTATCACAGTTTTTCACCAAAGACGTTGCTCTGTATGGTTCGTAAAACTTCCGGTAAAGGTATGTTGCTTTTGTCCTCAGACAAAATGCGTGGCCTACTCTCTTCTGATTAATGGCGCACCTCGCAGGTTATGTGAGTGTTTCTTGCGTGCGAGAAGTAAATGAGGAAATGGGGCAACTTTGGAAAACTTTGAAGGTGAATTCTGAAAATCATTTGCATAAGCATATTTGAGTGTGTGTGTGTGTGTGTGTGTGTGTGTGTGTGTGTGTGTGTGTTCATAATTATCGGAAGTTTAAGGTGCTTTCAAAACTAGTTTTCTGCTTTACCTTAGTATCCGTTTCACAGGCCAGTCCTAGAGGAGAACTTTGACATTCTTTTGAAAGTCACCCATTCATCTGACTATTTTTATGATAATTCAATCAACACTGATTTCACAGTGAAACAGTTTGAATGTAAAGGTGGCAGTTCTCTCGGCCAACATTTTACTCGCAATCGTTCAGAGTCAAGTCATGCGTGGAACACAGAGATGTACGGAGGGGTTGTAACACGTTAAATATCTTCTTTTTGCGTCTCATGCTTGAACTGTCATATTAGCTCTGCACATGTGTTTTATCATCCTCCGTCTACCTGGGAAATGTGAAAGATTTGTGGTCCTTCGCTCAGAAGATCTCAGAGAAAATCCGTTTTCCGGGATAAGTTCTTTTTTATCTTAATTCTTACCTATTTTTGTTTTTTGTCTATGCTTATATGATTATAAAATTAAACTGGGATTTAATGATCCTATACATCTGTCCTGACGTGACAAGATGCTAGCTTTTTTGTGAAATGGAGACGTATGTACACGGTGGTTAGTCTGGTACTCATGGTCAGCTGAAACAGCAACATCCCAACATCAGGCGCTCCGGTCCAGCATGCGCTGATAGAGACCAGGGCGCATTTAACTCGGACTTCCAGATATCCGTTCAGAAATTAAAAAATTAATTAAAAAATTAAGCATTATCAGAGCGTTTGAAAAAAATTACCTGTTAATAAATCCAGCGCCACGGACAGCGGTGGTTTCAGCGGGCGGTTTCCATTTCGCACTGAAACCTCAATGACATGGCACCAAAATAAAAAAGTATTTTTCCATGATCTCAAATGGACGATATGACATGCTATGAAAGTATAAAATTGCACAGAGATAGATTGTGGTTTGGAAGTGCTTTACTTGACAATAGAACTCGATCGCCATTACCATTATAATGTAGCAGGGTAAGGACCGTCTTGGCAATCACGGAATACCATTTCCAAGGGCAGGTCATGTGTAGAACATTATCTACATCCTACATGGAATATTCTTCTTCTTTTTTTTTTTTGTGCTGGGTCATTGAGTTCTGAACACTAATGGAAATTGGAATGTACTAAATGAAATGGTCCGGTTCGATTTGAATGTTAAAAGGAAAATGTGCCAAAATTGCAGGTCTCTCTCTCTGCACATTTGGCAGACAGGCCGGTGTGTTTAATTCAGGCCCTGGGTATGTGTGTATCTGTGTGGTCTTTGCGAAATGTATTCAGTTTATATGTGATATCACTAAACACTCATCATATTTCCCGTGAATAAATTCCCTAAAAGTTTTACTGTGGATGTGAGATTACAGTATGAACAATGTGAGAACAATATGAATGGGGGAAATGTCAAATATCAAATATACGGAATCCCATTTTTATTCAATTTTTACTATTGCTTGGTGGGAAAGGGCAAATAATAGGTTTTATTAGAAATGTGATCCTGCCTCCACTGTTCTAGAGCCTTTTTCATAATTTTTCACAGACCAAAGTGAGACGCCTGTAAGATCAGGCTAGGGGCTAAAGCACATTAGCAGCATTACAGGCACTGTCATGGCACGTTTGTTCAGACTATAGATAGGCGCCCGCTTTTCCACAGATCCATTTATTGCGCAGGGTTAATAAAAATGTAATATTTTCTATTCTCCACAATGAGGCATTCCCCAGACGTTGAGTTACAACATGCACTGCAGCGTGACTGCGTGTGACCATCTCCCTGCCATATGCTTAATAAAACCTGTGGAGTTATTACATTCCTTTCAGAAGGTAATCGGTGAGGTGCGTTGAAACACAGAGGTGCGTTTCTGCATGTCTCAGACCTCGGATCCAAAGCTAGGGGGTTTGGGGCGGTCACGGTGAGGGAGAGGCGTGAGCATCCAAGGCCGGACCATCCTCCCTTCCGACCGAGATCCTTAAACATTCACATATAAAACAGTTTCTGGCTCAGTCAGTCTCAGAGCCACTCTGGCAGCCTTGACCCCCCCTCAGGAGCTTGGCTGAGCTGCAAATCAATAGTGAGGTCATGGCTCCACGCACCTTAATAAGAGAAGAAGAAGACTAGCAGTTGCGTGTGTTTTCAGCTGCCTGCCCTTGAGAGATCCATGGCGTCTTCAGATCCGCAAGCTGCAAACAGAGGAATACGTTACAGTCAACATACACTTCTTTGACTGCCCATTGATTAGTCGCAGAAATAGTCCATTCTTGCCGCTGTCACAAATGTACAGCAACAGTGTTATCACACAACTTTCTGAATTAATACCATAATGTATGTATAAATTATAGATGCATGTCAAATGGGAAATAATCTATATTTTTACAACAGTCTCAGTATCCTATATTTTAAGCCACATTGTATACGTGTGAAAAACATACATTTAAAAACAATGGACATTTTATAGTGGAAGTTTTTGCCTACCACCAGCATCATTTTGCTCTTAAGTGTGTTGCATGTTGGGAAACCATTGGTGGTGTGGAGGGCTGGCCCTGTTGTGACTCACAGCATGTGTGGGGCTGGATAGGGGGGGGGGAGGGGGTGGTACATGTCCTGGGCGGGCTGAGGGGTGTCATGCGGCAGAAAGAGTCTGTACCGGCATGCAGCCAGGGCCTCTGGGATTAACACTACAAATCTCTGAAGGGGTGACAGCGAGAAGCTGACTGGTTAAAACTGGCACGCACAAGCGTGACCGCTGCCACACGGAACCGTACCGCAGAGACGCACACACATACACACACGGGACCGTACCGCAGAGACGCACACACATACACACACAACCACAGACACACACAGACACATACACACGGAACCGTACCGCAGAGACGCACACACATACACACACAACCACAGACACACAGACATACACACACACACACACACACATACACGAAACCGTACCGCAAAGACGCACACACATACACACACAGAACCGTACCGCAAAGACGCACACACATACACACACAGAACCATACTGCAGAGACGCACACACATACACACACAACCACAGACACACAGACATACACACACACACACACATACACGAAACCGTACCGCAAAGACGCACACACATACACACACAGAACCGTACCGCAAAGACGCACACACATACACACACAGAACCGTACCGCAAAGACGCACACACATACACACACAGAACCGCACTGCAGAGACGCACACACAAACACACGCAACCACAGACACACACAAACACACAGACTTACACACACACACACACAACCAACCACAAATGCACACACACATGCACACACACACAGACACACACACACACACACACACACACACACACACACACACACACACACATTAGCCACATTAAAACATATTTTGCACTAAACAGCTTTACTCAAACAACCCTAATACAACTGTGAATGGCCACACTGGATGACTAAGGGCGTGGTTGTTTTTTAGATAGACTTTCATAATTCACAATATGGGGGATAGAAGAGGATAATTCCAATATTGTGTTATATAAATGTGCAGCACGGCCGTTCTCATGCACGACTGTCCATCAGGGCCTGTACAAAGATTATTCCAGGGCAAAACATGAAGCATTTTTCACATTTAAAACTGCTGAGTGTTTGAAATGACAGATTGCAGCTGGCTAATGCACCAATTAGGAAGCACTCAAATATTTTCAAGCAGTCAGGGTAGAGTAGTCTCTTCATAATGTTTTGTTCAATGAAGTGGAAACTTCATTACAATGGTAATCCATGTGTTTGTATATGCGTGCGTACGTTTGTTTGATTATGTATTTGAATGTACACGCATGTGTTTGTTTGTACATGTGTTTGTACATGCATATACAGTGCCCTCTACTATTATTGGCGCCCCTGGTAAAGATGAGTAAAAAGGGTTATAAAAAATTCACCGTTTGGTGAATTAGCTTAATCTCACACTGAGAAAATGGTTGGTAAAATGGCTATAACTCACCAAGGGTCTGAGGTATCAAACGACCCTGAAACCATCACTCTGCTGCCAGATATGCAGTAGATATGGATGGATCACTTTCTCCTGACAAATTTTCCTATTGAACTCTATGGAAAAATAAGTCAGGACACGAAACCATTCAAGTTATCCATCCATATCTACTGTATTTCTGGCAGCAGAGTGATGGTTTAAGGCTTGTTTGATACCTCAGACCCTTGACGACTTAGAGCCATTTAGCCAACCATGTGTTCCATACCGTTCCAGTGTAATTTACAGCTAAATCTAGTCCCACCCCCCAATTCCCATAGAGATCTATTCAAATTCAGAGACGTATAGTATCGCTTGTAAGAGTACCAGAAAATAAGATATCAAGAGTCTTTTGATTGGGTTGGGTCAGGAAGTCATGGCATGCAAAAAATAAATATTACTTTATTTTATATATAAATGCAGGGGTGCCAATAATTGTGGCACACATGGTTTTGTTAAAAATAATAATTTCTTGATTAGGGATTTTTTTTCTCATAATAAATTTACTTCAATTAAATGTTGGATTTTCCTCATTTTTTTAGTGTGAGATTAAGCTAATGGTGAATTTTTTATAACCTTATTTACTAATCTTTACCAGGGGTGCCAATAATAGTGGAGGGAACTGTATGTGTTTGTATGTACATACATATATGTGTTTGTATGTACATGTGCTTGAACATGTGTATATGTGTTTGTATGTACATGTGTGCATTTGTATGTACATGTGTACACACGTTTGTACATACATGTGTACGTGCGTTTGTATCTACATGTGTAGACTGTGCATACCTGTGCATCTCTGGGGGCAAAACTCACCTGCTTCTTTATGATGGATGTTACAGGCAATAGTCTGGAAGGGCGAAAGTAGGAGGGTTTACCAGAGCTGAAGGAGCCAGCAGGAAGCTGGATGTATCTGCAAGCACCCCCTGATTTTCTTAGAGTCCATATGTGCTCTGAGTATGCGACGGTGACTTTGCTATAAACTCATTTACCAGTGCTGTGTTTTTTGACGATCGAATAAACCTCCTCGTAATCGTCCGTGAAGCAAATCTTACTCTGCCACGTTCTCTGAGCTCTCTGTAAAAGTAATACATCATTGAATGTTCATTTTTGTTTTTGTGCGTGCAGCATAATTTATTTAAAAATCTATAGTCTTGGTCTGTGCCAAGTCTGCGGCGCAGCACGAGGAACTGCACCTCGGGTGTCAAAACTTCACAGTCCTGCCTGAACACTCGGGTCAACGTCCTCGGCCTCCTCGTCATCCTTTCCCTAAAGAACCCCCGCTTTCGCGGTCACGTCTCTTCTCTGCCCTGGCCCCCCCCCCAGTGGTGGAATGAGCCCCCCCCCCTCCCTACAACAGTCAGGACAGCAGGAGTCGCGTTCTGTCTTCCGCTGCACCTGTTTACACTGCGTCTTGGCTCAACCAACACATATCATATCATCTCACACACTATTAGCTCGAGCTATGGCACATGTAACACTTTGTCCCCTAACCCATTTGCTACCTGAAACACAACCTCCTCTGTCTTCCTCTTAATGGCACTTAAAATGACATTACACTCCGACTTTCGGCTGTGACACTGATGAAGCAGGTCCGCTCATCGCCTAAACCTCTTAAGTATTCAATTCAATACTTTATTGCCACATCGGCTTAGCGGTTGCTAGGAATTTGTCTCAGTGTGCCCACAGAACATAAATTATACAAAGACAGGGACATCCCAGCTTCAAGCGAGACAAACCCCTCCCTTAGAACCCGCACATAGAATAAATGCATACGCTTATCATAAATACATATGCACCGAAAGCAGAAAAGATCAATTAAAATTACTGCACATATGTTTGTTGCCACACAGCAAAAACATTTAACACCCGGTGGTGTTTATACGAGACCGTGGTTCTGGATTTTATGCTCCTAAATCTTTTACCTGGGTGGATTGGATCAGAAAGTGTTGGCTGGGTGTGTGGGGCCTTTTAAAATGTTTGGTATTCTCGGCTGATTTTGGGTTTGGTGCATAACTGTGCTTATGTAAGTCGTTGTGGATAACATTGTCTGCTTTATATGCCTCAATAACATTTGTATGTAATAGTAGCCATTCTTTAGTAGTGTGTAGTGTATGTGTCACTGCTAAAAGCATCCTTAGGTTTTTAGTTACTTGTGATGGACACATCCATTCTAAATCTCTTTTTAGCGTGTTTGTGTTGTTTCTATTGGAACAAGTGATGTTCATCAATAAAGTGGTGTTTACTGCACATTTTAGCTGTGTGTTGTAAATGTGTTTCCCGTTGGAACACATCAGGCTATAAACGCACATTTACAGGGTACAGGCTGTTCTTACAGAACAGAAACGGGGCCTTTTAAAATTTCACCCTCCTTTGCACTGCATCTGCTCGGAGTCCCTTGAGGAAATGACTGGAGCAAAATAAAAAAGCGATGTGATTTAAACCAGCCGAAAAACAGAAGAAATGATTCAATTCTGATCAAGTGTTTCTTTGCGGCGCTGCTTAAAGTGGTCACGCGAATGAAATCCGAAGATTAATTTGTCTTGGAGAGCGCTGTTATCATGCCACAGCAGAGAAGCGTGTGGTGGAGAGAATTTATATGACTAACTCTCAGGAGGTCCGTTTGGATGAATCAAATATAGTATGCTACACTCGTACAGTCTGGCAGCAATGCGTGGTGTCAAATCACCCGAACCAGAAGGTTGCAGGCTTAATTCCCTGAGGCCACATGTATAAAACTCTGAGTAAAAGAATGCGTAGAAGAAAAAAGTTTTGTATTTTCTAAATCTGCCTTTCGGTCACGGTGTCGTCATATCACACTGACTCCAAACATTGCGTACGTATGGTGTCCATCCTGTGCAGAGGTACGCAGATTCTCACAGCACGTGTTATATTATACATCTGAATTTCTGCGTGGAAACTCGCTTACGCGGCTTTCTGAGGGCATTTCTCTGCTCAGCACTGTTTATACATGTGGCCCCAGCACTGTTTATACATGTGGCCCCAGCACTGTTTATACATGTGGCCCCAGCACTGTTTATACATGTGGCCCCAGCACTGTTTATACATGTGGCCCCAGCACTGTTTATACATGTGGCCCCAGCACTGTTTATACATGTGGCCCCAGCACTGTTTATACATGTGGTCCCAGCACTGTTTATACATGTGGCCCCAGCACTGTTTATACATGTGGCCCCAGCACTGTTTATACATGTGGCCCCAGCACTGTTTATACATGTGGCCCCAGCACTGTTTATACATGTGGCCCCAGCACTGTTTATACATGTGGCCCCAGCACTGTTTATACATGTGGCCCCAGCACTGTTTATACATGTGGCCCCAGCACTGTTTATACATGTGGCCCCTGCACTATTTATACATGTGGCACCAGCACTGTTTATACATGTGGCCCCTGCACTATTTATACATGTGGCCCCAGCACTGTTTATACATGTGGCCCCAGCACTGTTTATACATGTGGCACCAGCACTGTTTATACATGTGGCCCCTGCACTGTTTATACATGTGGCCCCAGCACTGTTTATACATGTGGCCCCAGCACTGTTTATACATGTGGCCCCAGCACTGTTTATACATGTGGCCCCAGCACTGTTTATACATGTGGCCCCAGCACTGTTTATACATGTGGCCCCTGCACTGTTTATACATGTGGCACCAGCACTGTTTATACATGTGGCCCCTGCACTATTTATACATGTGGCCCCAGCACTGTTTATACATGTGGCCCCTGCACTGTTTATACATGTGGCCCCTGCACTATTTATACATGTGGCACCAGCACTGTTTATACATGTGGCCCCTGCACTATTTATACATGTGGCCCCAGCACTGTTTATACATGTGGCCCCTGCACTGTTTATACATGTGGCCCCTGCACTATTTATACATGTGGCACCAGCACTGTTTATACATGTGGCCCCAGCACTGTTTATACATGTGGCCCCTGCACTGTTTATGCATGTGGCCCCTGCACTATTTATACATGTGGCACCAGCACTGTTTATACATGTGGCCCCTGCACTATTTATACATGTGGCCCCAGCACTGTTTATACATGTGGCACCAGCACTGTTTATATATGTGGCCCCAGCACTGTTTATACATGTGGCCCCAGCACTGTTTATACATGTGGCCCCTGCACTATTTATACATGTGGCACCAGCACTGTTTATATATGTGGCCCCAGCACTGTTTATACATGTGGCCCCTGCACTGTTTATGCATGTGGCCCCTGCACTATTTATACATGTGGCACCAGCACTGTTTATACATGTGGCCCCTGCACTATTTATACATGTGGCCCCAGCACTGTTTATACATGTGGCCCCAGCACTGTTTATACATGTGGCACCAGCACTGTTTATACATGTGGCCCCTGCACTGTTTATACATGTGGCCCCAGCACTGTTTATACATGTGGCCCCAGCACTGTTTATACATGTGGCCCCAGCACTGTTTATACATGTGGCCCCAGCACTGTTTATACATGTGGCCCCAGCACTGTTTATACATGTGGCCCCTGCACTATTTATACATGTGGCACCAGCACTGTTTATACATGTGGCCCCTGCACTATTTATACATG
The DNA here is from genome assembly GCA_022702515.1 of Ilyophis sp. 1 JC-2022. Classification (NCBI taxonomy): domain Eukaryota; kingdom Metazoa; phylum Chordata; class Actinopteri; order Anguilliformes; family Synaphobranchidae; genus Ilyophis; species Ilyophis sp. 1 JC-2022. The sequence goes on from CM040395.1 coordinate 14,316,624, forward strand.
TGGCCCCAGCACTGTTTATACATGTGGCCCCTGCACTGTTTATACATGTGGCCCCTGCACTATTTATACATGTGGCACCAGCACTGTTTATATATGTGGCCCCAGCACTGTTTATACATGTGGCCCCTGCACTGTTTATGCATGTGGCCCCTGCACTATTTATACATGTGGCACCAGCACTGTTTATACATGTGGCCCCTGCACTATTTATACATGTGGCCCCAGCACTGTTTATACATGTGGCACCAGCACTGTTTATATATGTGGCCCCAGCACTGTTTATACATGTGGCCCCAGCACTGTTTATACATGTGGCCCCTGCATTATTTATACATGTGGCACCAGCACTGTTTATATATGTGGCCCCAGCACTGTTTATACATGTGGCCCCAGCACTGTTTATACATGTGGCCCCAGCACTGTTTATACATGTGGCCCCTGCACTGTTTATACATGTGGCCCCAGCACTGTTTATACATGTGGCCCCAGCACTGTTTATACATGTGGCCCCTGCACTGTTTATACATGTGGCCCCTGCACTGTTTATACATGTGGCCCCTGATGTTTTGCTGCCATTGCACCTCTGAGCCAAGCACTTAACCTGAGTTCTTTCAATAAATATTCACGGATATAAATAAATACAGTTTCAGTTGTGCAAGTCCCCTAAAATAAGGGCATCCACCGTAAATACGTGTATATGGGCATTGAGTTGTTTTAAATCATTGTTAGAATTGGTCACTGGACAGGGTTGTAAACCCGCTGTACAGGTGCAGCTCAAAAAATTTTAATATCGTGAAAAAGTTCAATATTTTTTGTCACTCATTTCAGAAAGTGAAACTTATATATTATATAGATACATTACACATAGAGTGAAATATTTCAAGCCTTTATTTCTTGTAATTTTGATGATTATGGCTTACAGCTAATGAAAACCCAAATTCAGTGTCTCAGAAAATTAGAATATTGTGAAAAAGTTATTGGAATATTGGAAATTCATGGTGTCACACTCTAATCAGCTAATTAACTCAAAACACCTGCAAAGGTTTCCTGAGCCTTTAAATGGTCTCTCAGTCTGGTTCAGTAGGCTACACAATCATGGGGAAGACTGCTGACTTGACAGATGTCCAGAAGACAGTCATTGACACCCTCCACAAGGAGGGTAAGCCACAAAAAGTAATTGCTAAAGAAGCTGGTTGTTCACAGAGTGCTGTATCCAAGCATATTCATAGAAAGTTGAGTGGAAGGAAAAAGTGTGGTAGGAAAAGGTGCACAAGCAACAGGGATAACCGCAGCCTTGAGAGGATTGTCAAGCAAAATCCATTCAAGAATTTGGAGGAGCTTCACAAGGAGTGGACTGAGGCTGGAGTCAGTGCATCAAGAGCCACCACGCACAGGCGAATCCAGGACATGGGCTACAAATGTTGCATTTCTCGTGTCAAGCCACTCCTGAACCAGAGACAACGTCAGAAGCATCTTACCTGGGCTAAGGAGAAAAAGAACTGGACTGTTGCTCAGTGGTCCAGAGTCCTCTTTTCAGATGAAAGTCAATTTTGCATTTCATTTGGAAATCAAGGTCCCAGAGTCTGGAGGAAGAGTGGAGAGGCACAGAATCCACGTTGCTTGAAGTCCAGTGTGAAGTTTCCACAGTCAGTGATGCTTTGGGGTGCCATGTCATCTGCTGGTGTTGGTCCACTGTGTTTTCTGAAGTCCACAGTCAACGCAGCCATCTACCAGGAAATTTTAGAGCACATCATGCTTCCTTCTGCTGACACCAGACCCAACAATGCAGACGACCTGAAGGCCGCTATCAAAACAACCTGGGCTTCCATTACACCTCAGCAGTGCCACAGGCTGATCGCCTCCATGCCACTGATGCAGTAATTCATGCAAAAGGAGCCCCAACCAAGTATTGAGTGCATAGAAATGAACATACTTTTCAGAAGGCTGACATTTCTGTTTTAAAATATCCTTTTTTATTGATCTTATGTAATATTCAAATTTTCTGAGACACTGAATTTGGGTTTTCATTAGCTGTAAACCATAATCATCAAAATTACAAGAAATAAAGGCTTGAAATATTTCACTCTATGTGTAATGAATCTATATAATATAGGAGTTTCACTTTCTGACATGAGTGACAAAAAATATTGAACTTTTTCACAATATTCTAATTTTTTTAGCTGCACCTGTATACTGAACTGTGTGCCATTAAAACTGGACAGTGGACCCGTCTGGACATATTGCTTCTGAAGCTATCGGGAGAAAGTCATGGACGGATGCATGCCGCTCACTCCACCTCTGGGACAGCCACTTGGTCTGACCACGTCATTTTCTCTCATCCTGGTAAATCCCCCCCTGTGAAATCCCTTTAAAAAGTGTCACAGCAGTAGTGAGGCGAACAGCTGTCTGTAGTCAGCCTTTTCAGCTGCAGGGCTCTATTTTTTTTTAGCGCCATCGGAAGCCAGAGAAGCACGTAAATTCCGCCTTTACCGGAACCTTCCATTTCCTCTAAATGGACGGGAAAGCTATATGTGAACACGAGCGCCCGCCGCCATCATTAATTAAGCCGTAATCAAAATGTCGTTCTCCGGCAGAATGTAGATCAGCTCCATTTGCGGTGACCCCGGTCAACACCGTCGCGGTTTACGCAGATGCGGACTACTGTCAATGAATGTTGTAGAGACCTACCTCAGGATGGGCCAGCTCCATTTGCGAGCGGCTCGGACATAATCACAGATAATCCGAATATTATAGATGGAACAAGTCCAGTATATGCCCCTATGGCACCTGAACCACCCCTCACCCCCCCTCCAACCCCTCTCACCCCTCAACCCACCTGGGTAATTCTTATCCAACCAAGATGGACGGCTTCTGGCATTTAACTTGGATAGTAATTGACATCAGCCACCTGTTGAGAGCACTATAGCAATGAAAGAAGTCCTCATCAGAACAGGAATCCACAAAGAAAACCTGTGATTCGATTCGACTGTTTGAGTAAGTAGTGTGACGAAGCTATCCTGTTGCACCTTGTATTTTAAAAAAAATACAAGGTTAAAAAAAAAATGTTAGAGACAGAGGAGTACGTGTGGAGAATCCCACTTTTATTTCAAATGTGCTCTGGGGAAAATAGGCTTCACTGGGTTTCAGAAACACAAAGCAGAAAAGCACTCAATACACTGAATTAATTAGAAGAAGGTCTCATGACTAACTCTCCTACAGTGTTCTCTGTTCCCATGTGTGAGCCTATAAACTGTACAAAAAAGAAACACACACACACACAAATCTGCACTAAAGCAAAACTATTCACATTCTTACACAGGTGTGGAGCAACTAACATTTAGTACAAACCTGTAACTTCACACATCTCTCAGTTCAAATCACCATAGTGTTTAGGTAATGACTTGCAATCAGGGAGATCCAGTTATCGATCAACAACCTGCCTGCTCTACACCATACCCAGTTTTGCTGTAGTCTCTTTATAGGGAATTTCTGTGTGTACTTTCAGGCAAATATTAATCATTTATTATTTATATAATAATTTAACTTATGGTTAACACTTTTCTAACGTTGGAAAAATTAAATATGTGAAACAGGACACCACAGGATGACTGGTCTCCGACCAGTTTGCTTTGACAGAAATGCAAAGTTAATGAAGATCATATGGCCTATTTTACACAGCTGACACGTCCAATTAAATTAATATAGATATTTTTTTATCATTTGTTTGTTTTTAAGAATATAAACCAGTAGCCTATTCAGTAGCGGCTGATTTAAACCTCAAACTAGCCCACTGGTTTTCCTCGTAAATTGCTCGGTGCAAGTGCAGTCCGTTGATTTTGAATACGTGCGAGTTTGGCTTGTAGCCTCCAGACTGCCTCGTGTGTCCCCCCCTTCCCTTTCCATGCGGACAATTTCTTCCCCCAGATCTTTCTCTTTACATTTTCATATTAGGCTGCCCATCTGAGGTGTTGGACAGCGCAGTTATCTGCAGCTGCAGAACAACGATACTTTTTTTGTCCCACGAGATGCCGCGTTTTAAACACTGAATTCAACCAGTTTTTCTTTTGTAAATCTGTGCGTTTCATACCATCCCAATTTATCCAAAAATCAAGAGAACTAGGATGCGCGGGCCAACCAACTGATGAAGGGAAGCGTTTGCGTTATATTCACTGGGCTCGCGGAAACCGCTGGCCGGTCAGAAAGGATGCTTTGCTTCGCCGTCCGTCGTCAGAGAAAAGAAGCGAAATAAACGCAAATCTGTGCCTCTACAGTTGAGCGTCTAACTTGAGGCTCTTGCGAGAAAATAAAACGGTCAAGAAACCTGCTCGTAATGGATTTCCTCGATTCTAAGGGATCGTTACTTACATAGGGATTGAAGAAGGATAACAAAATCCCATTTTGTAAATGTTTTCCTGAGAAGATTGCAAAGGTGGAGCGATTAGGGAACGCTGATGACGGACCTATTAATCCCATCAGTGCATCGGAGGCACCGACAGCGCTTGGGAACGTTTGGATGGGAATCAGGCGAATGTTTAGACGCGTTACAGTTTTATACGAAACCGGTGATTAATTGCCTCTTTTTATCTTGGAATGCTGCATTTTTATACTTCTCATTATTTTCCATTTGCGAGGGGGATTATCTGTAATTATCATTGATATTGTACGTATCGGGTGCTATTAAAATGATCTCTTTTATCCAGTTTTGAAATTTCTCAGTATATCAAGCTTTTCCACCAGGGAGTGTTGCCTATCTAAATGGAATTAGTTGAGATTGAAGTCCCTTGTCAAAGGAACAGACATGGTACACGGGCGCAGGTTGCTTCACGGTGAGTTCCCCCTTTTCAAATCATTTAACTATTACACATGTTCACTTTAAAGGTTTAAGTAGCCTCGCGCTATATGGACGAAGCGCGCTGCTGGTCAATCATTTAGACTGTTCTGTAAACCGAGTGTTCTTTTCCTATTTGGTTGAGCAAATTCCACCAACGGAGAATAGAACATGCGGTGTCTTAGGCTCCGCTTGTTCTTTTTACACGTATTGCAAGATGACCGGGAAAATTAATTCAGTCGGCGTTTTTTTATTTATTTAATTAACTGGATCGGAGAGAAAAGTTGTAATTTTCCATTTTAGTAGGCCATTTCAGACTGGTCTTTAAATCAAATGGGAGAAGTTTAGATAGGCTTTTGGTGGAGAATGTATACTCTAAATATATATGCTCTCATTGTAAAACGTCACTACGCATTAGTGGTTCGTTTACGTTTGTGTTCATCTTCCTAAATCTTTTTTAGTTGTTACAGAACCATCCAAAATATATTTTGGAGTTCATCTGGGCGAACCTATTTACCACTCTAGTTGCATATTTATATATTTCAGTGGGTTAATCTCCTCAATTTTAGGGAATACAGTTTGAGACCACAATTATTGAGCACTATCGATTGTGATGTACCCTACGAGTTTCTCTTGGAAATGTGTAGATTCGTTTGTCAGAATGCAATATTTCTGCAAAAAAAAAAAAAAAACATTGAGAAAAATCAACAACAAAAAAAAAAATATATTATTTCTAAAATAATTGATAGGCGTCTGTAAATAATAAATAACTCTTTCTCTGCAGATATCCTCGTTGTGTTCAGTTGTAAGTCTCCTCTTGTAAACTAAAGACAAGAGACACCCCATTAGTTTTTTTTTTTGCATCAATTTTCCTTTCGTCTTTTGTCGCAGTTATCGCAAGTCTCCTCGTACTTGGGTTGTCCGGGGCAACGAAAAAGACAGCAGGTAATGCATTTGTCCGTTCAGATTTACTATCCTGCAAGTACCAATGACGTCGAGTACTGTAATTTATACTTGTTGTTTTGATTGATGTTGTTGCTTAAGAAGATGAACAAGATATTCATACGTGGGATGCGCCATTAATAACAATGTTTAATATTCAGTGGAGGCGGCCTTCCGGGCGCAAAATAATATAACCTCTGCCATTTTAACTCTTTTGGCGTTTCCTGTGAGCAACAAGATGCAAGCAGAGATTTTCTGTGTTTCACAGTGAAAAACAACTCCGGTGTACAGCCGGCAGGTCAGTGCGGTACCTGGGTAAAAGAACCGGAAGGAGGGCTTTTTACTTCTCCCAATTACCCCGACAAGTACCCTCCAGAGAGAGAGTGCATTTACATTCTTGAAGGTAAATATAAGTTTTCTGTAAACACTTTCCTGCTATCATACCTACTGCAGATTTAAGTTATGTGTCTTTATGCCATATATTGTGAAATCTAACTAGAACGTGAGGGTTTTTTGTTTGTTTGTTTTGAAGATGACACTGAATCATTCAAGATGATTTTAAGTTAGAAGACTATCTTGCCAAAATTCTACCCAATGTTGTGTTTCCAACTCTGCAGGGAAAATTCTGGAATGATGCAATACATCATAGAGCATACACTCTTGAATAGATAATGGTTATGCTCATGATGTCCAGCTAAATTAAATGCATAATTGATTTCAGAATACAGATGTTATAAACACATGGTAACAGATATTTGTATAGAAAACTGTCGAATGTCCACACTGAAATATAAATGTCCAGTGTCATTGTCAATTAGCTTTATGTTGTCCAGCATGGGGAATGGTGTCAATGGTGTCTTAAAGTTGTTAATTAATTTCTACTAAAAATGTTCATTAAAAAAAAGAGAGTTATTTTGGAGGAGTCAATCAATCTGGTTTGTTTGTCACATTTTTCCACTTTCGTTAACGTGAAAAATCAATGTATAAAAAGTAGCTATTGAATCAACTTTAAATTTGTCACGTGGCTGGTTGGTAGCATTCTCCATTGTGAGATGTAGATTGACTTTTTTCTGCATTGTATGCTGATACTGGTTATTAGGAATTAATATGGGTCCAGTTATTCCCAGTGTCTTTTTTTTTGCAAATAGAATAATTTGAACTCAAACTGAGTTGAGTAAAACCAGGTCATCATATTCATCTTTTTTTAAATCTCATCCACCTTTCACTGCCTTGCCTGTTCTGCCTCCTCTGTTTCAGCTGCACCCAAACAGTGCATTGACCTCTACTTTAATGAGAAGTACTCAATTGAGCCTTCGTGGGAATGTAAATTTGACCACATCGAAGTTCGGGACGGTCCTTTTGGCTTCTCTCCGATAATAGGACGCTTCTGCGGCCAGGAAAGCCCTTTGTACGTCAGGTCCAGCGGTCGGTACCTGTGGATAAAATTTGTCGCAGACGGTGAACTGGAGGCCATCGGATTTTCCGCGAGATACAATTTCACCCCAGGTAGGACCTTAACTTTCTATTCTTTGTCTTGTGATTTCCAACAAATAATATAATTTATAGTCTATCTGCTGAAAGTTTGACTGAAAGCAGTATTATAACAGCTCATTGCATGAAATACATAAAGGTTATGAATACCGTTAGCTGTACGCACACATGAATAACACATGACATTGTGGTACATATCAGTAACCATACGAATAATGCACAAAAACAAATATTGATTTGTACATGTGTCAAAAGGCTTGTGGTCCAGGCTTGTGATGCACCCACTTTATGGGTTATTGAAAGTATTGAAAGGTGCCTCAATCTCACACAGGTGAGCACACCACACATTTACACAATTCTTGTAAAAAGGTAACTTGTCTGTATGTGCATTGCAATACTTAGATACACTGCACCAGGAAGGGGAAGATTCGGAGTATTGATCAAGAATTATTTCAAATAATTTCCATAGACAAGGTTCAGCGGTCAGGAGTCTGTCAGCCATTTTTTTTGTTGACAAAATATAGTTGCCAAAATAAAAATAAAAAGATAAAATCAGTACAAGTGTGGGGGGTTTTAAATTTCAAGTTGTTTTTTTCCCCCCAAAATATAGTTTGGTAAGTTCTGCTGTTGCCAAAATGAATGCAAAAAACGATTCCATTGAAACGGCACGGCGCTCATTTCATTGAGAGTGAAAAGTGAAGGACGAACGCACCGTTTAATCTGGTCACTAGGATGCCATGAACCATCTACTGTGCAGTAGAGCTGTTTCCTCTCATTTCCCTTAGCATTTCCACTGATTATTGCGCTGCACTTGGATAGATCGAGGTTAAGGACAAACTGTTCTGCAGTCTGATTGACTCTCTCCGGCTTGGAGTCCATCCTGGATGTATGTGTGGGATCGTTGCCACGGGGCCGATGAGAGTCCCGCGGCCTTGGAGAGTTGGCTTTTGCAGGCCAGGAAAGGTGTAAGGCTAGATTTGATTAGAACATTTTTCCTATCCGTTGAAATATTTTAGAAAATTAGAATTTCTCTTTGGCGCAAATGACAAAATTGGGTACATCAGAGTGTGAAATGACTGCAGAGTGATAACACAATATAACATAGTATCCTCTAACCCATCTTGCAAGATTTATTTTCCTTTATCCAAGTGAATCCCATTGAGATAGAAATGTTTTTTTCAGGGGAGCCCTGGCCAAGAGGTTTCAGCATGGACAAACGAACAGCATAAAATACAAAATCTCTCAACACAGCACAGCGCAGAACAACAGCCGTAAACCAGCGAATCTTAATGACTTCACATGTCACCAGCACCTTATCTGTCAAAGCAAGAACATCCAGTATCTCCGTTTTTATAGTTTGAGATTCAGTACATGATTAGAATAGTGACAGCAGAAGGGGTTTTATGGCTCTTGTAGTTGTTTTGCTGTGCCTGTGGAAACCTACATTTTCAGCCAAATGTTAGCTGCCGTAGTTGGGGGTGGCAGGGATGGGAGACTCCATAACAAACATGAGGAGACAGCTGAGGTGACCTCACGTGTCAGGCTGAAGCTGTGCCCTTACAGTACTGAGCCTTGCCAGGTTGACGCTCCGCCGTCACATACGATTCGCCAAACCACCAGGGTTGCGCTTTGCAAATACACCAATGGCAAAGTACTTCTGTCGAGCGAGGATCTCATATAGATGGGGTTCCACAGCTGTAGGTGACTATTCAAGCCGCACTGTCCTCAACCTTTACCAATAACATGACTAAAACTTGCTGGTCTTACAAACTGTCACTTCCTGTCCAGAATAATGAATGGGGCTGGCTGGGGTCAAGACTCCAGTTGAGGGGAAACCGAAGAACCGCAGACTTGATGTAGCACAAGCAGAATATGTGCGAGTTTTCTGTTCAATTTATTTCTGCTTTACTACATCGGGGAATTGGCTTTAATGAATCTGAGAAACAGGTTTATCTGTGAGGTTAGGCTTCCCTCAGGGCCTTGCACTTGCGCCCTGATTCAAGCCGTCCACAGTAAACTGTCTATTAGCTTTGAGCAATGATTTTTTAAAATGCCTTTTTATTTCTTAAAAACAGAGTCATGGGGTTGAGTGTCAGTGTAATTAATGAGCATTTATGTTCTGCAAGAACTTAAAATAGGTTTGATTGAATATTCAGCTAAAAATGTAAAGGCGAATCTCACTGCATTTGGACTGAGTGTAGTTTTGGCTTTCAAAGGTAAGTATGGCTATGGGGATAGAATAACGCATACAACAGTCATAGGTCCTGTTTGGATTTCATGTAAAGATTTCTGAATCTGAATGGCGATCTATACAAGAGAAAAAAAGTTATTTAGCCTGTGTTGTTATCTTGCTGGAATCCAGACTGATCAAACAGGTCTTATTTTTGATCCGAGGCCACAATTGAGACCAAAATAATACTATAAATAACATAATAGCTTACAATCTTTGTAGAAAATTATGAACAACATGATTTTATGAAATGCGTGAGCTGACTGACTTATTTCATGCCTTAGAATTGCATCGATTTTTCTGAAGTGGATAGAGTGAGAATCCAGCCATTGTGTTAGTGCCAGTGGGACCGCGTGCATTTGCGGATGGTGGCGAGACAGACAGACAGACAGAGAGACAGACAGAAAGACAGACAGAGAGAGAGACAGACAGACAGAGAAAGAGAGCACTTGTTACCTCTGAAGAGTCGCATGCTAGCACAAAGGCTAGCCTTCTCGCTCTCTCTTTTTGCTTCACCAGCTGTCAGGAAGTAAGATGGAACCTTAGTGTGAAGACGAGCCATTCCAGGTATCAGGCAATAAACCAAGGGGGAACGCGCTCCCCGAGGGACGCGCACACCGTAGTTTCAAAGGGCAGCGCGTGTAATCAGTCAACTCATGAGAGCAATACCCTGCCGCAATGTACATTACTGCGGCAACTTAGCGCAGAGCGGAATAACCTTGAATGGCAAAGGCCCACGCAGTCCCTGAACAGTGGAGGAGGTTGGTATTCATGTAGAAGACAAATTAAATCCTCAGAGAGAAGAGCTGTTGTTGTTGTTGTTCACCTATTGAAGAAAAATGCGCCGTGTGCTGGACGACCTGGGCTAAGGAGCAATAGGCGGCACCAGTATGAATTCTCGATGGGGGCACTGTTGCCATTCCATTGAGCCGGAAATTGAAGCCTCTGCAATCGCCCGCCTGTGTAAATTGACAGCATGCGAAAGGTGTAACGTAATACGCCGCACCATTTGCATCATAAGGGCGTCTCGTAAGAACGACTTGCGATAAGTCGTGTGTTTGCAGGTCATGTGGCATTAACAAAACCCTAGCGGTTAAGTGGATCAGCTTGGAATGCCCTTTGGCCCATGGTCACACCACTCCATCACCACTGAGGTCTGCTCTGAGAATGACCTTCCCATGATTACATTGTGTGCTACCTAGACTGCCGCGCTGACAGCGAGGTCGTTCGTGTTCACCTTGCAGTATATTATTATGCAAAATAGGCACCTACAGCACCTAAATATACTTAACGTGGAGAAATCAGAGCCGTGCCAATAAACGTGAGACCTGAGATGGGATTGCAGACTACAGTCCGGAAACAAGCCGCTTTTGTCTTTAGATTTGACTCCGAAATAAGTGCAAATGTCCCTCTTTCTCCTCGAGAGAAAGTCAACCAATTGCTGCTCATGTGTCATGTGATCCATTCATTACGTTGTGTGCATTTTTATTGGTTATAAAAGTACAGCAGTATCAGTGAAAAGTTGGCTCCAAATATTTAATGATATATACTTATGAGTGTATTGGTATTTAGCAGACCGAATAATGCAGCTCGGTATATTGTTGTGGCCTGGAGGAAAACATTAAAAAAATAATAAAACAAGATATAACAATATTATGACTGTCAAATTTAATAAGTACAGCTTTACTGTGTGTGTATGTGTGCACAGTGCAGGACGGGCCTGAGCTTGCATAGGCACAGGTATACATACGATTATGCACAGATGTATAAAATATCAGTGATATATATTACACTATGATTATACATGCAAAAACAAAAGTACAGCTTTCCAGGAGCTGTGCATCCTTCAGTCACAGCAACACCTTGAGTGTTAGATTAACAAAGTTAATTCTGACAGAAATGTCAGAATTGTTTAGGCCAAGTAGCCAAGCAAGCACTACGTGTCCTCAAGCGCTTCCTTTTGGTGAAGGATGCAAGTAGCCAAGGAAGCACTACGTGTCCTCAAGCGCTTCCTTTTGGTGAAGGATGCATGTAGCCAAGGAAGCATTACGTGTCCTCAAGCGCTTCCTTTTGGTGAAGGATGCATGTAGCCAAGGAAGCACTACGTGTCCTCAAGCGCTTCCTTTTGGTGAAGGATGCATGTAGCCAAGGAAGCACTACGTGTCCTCAAGCGCTTCCTTTTGGTGAAGGATGCATGTAGCTAAGGAAGCACTACGTGTCCTCAAGCGCTTCCTTTTGGTGAAGGATGCATGTAGCCAAGGAAGCACTACGTGTCCTCAAGCGCTTCCTTTTGGTGAAGGATGCATGTAGCCAAGGAAGCACTACGTGTCCTCAAGCGCTTCCTTTTGGTGAAGGATGCATGTAGCCAAGGAAGCACTACGTGTCCTCAAGCGCTTCCTTTTGGTGAAGGATGCAAGTAGCCAAGGAAGCACTACGTGTCCTCAAGCGCTTCCTTTTGGTGAAGGATGCAAGTAGCCAAGGAAGCACTACGTGTCCTCAAGTGCTTCCTTTGGTGAAGGATGCATGTAAGTGTCATTATTTGGAACTTTTGATATCACGGGTGTCGGGCGTAAGGGTGACTTATGACAGCAGGCAAATTTGTGGAAATGCAGAAGTGACAAATCATGTGTAAGTGGAGCATGAGTGGATGGCTCTGTTCTTCTTTCCGCATTCAATATTTGTGTCCTAATGAGCCAATAAGAGGACGAAATAACTAAATACTAAAGAATTCAAACATGCAAAAAATTTAGAGTGCTTCAAAGTAAAGGGCCTTCAGTAACCATTATGACAGTATAGTATAGAGTCCTATTACATTTTCCAGAACATTAAGCACATTATTGTGTTCAGTTCTGATGGGTATCTTCATTTTTTCCCCCTCATAAACCTTTTCTCTCCTTTTTCTTCCATATGATAAATACTGGAAGTCTTTAGATGGTCAGTTTAAGTCACAATGGTCTCAGGCCAGGAATCAATCAAAATTCATTCTTCGTCACAACAACAAAAGAATATATAGTAATTTGAACAAGATTCGCAGCCCATTTAGGCTCACCATTTTCTACGAGAGACATTAGCAGTAGCCTACAGACTCGCACGTGTGATCTAACAGAGTATTCGCTTTGAACCAAGTGGAAATATCCCGTAGAAACATTTGAATCCGGTCCCAAGAATTCAAAGAGAACTTCTCCTCCTGGTTTATGCACCATGCAGTTGAGTGTTGTAGGCCATCTGTTGCAGAGCCGCACGCTACTGTGCAAACATATAGAAATGACTGCGGGGATCTCAAGGGGAAATGGAAGGCTCACTGAGCCATGTTTTGCCGTCGTTTTCACCCCCAGAACAATACGCCTACCCATTGGTGGTTTCATAAATGGTCCTTTTCCTGGGGACTGCTGTCTGTAATGAGTGTGTTTCTGATGGGCCCTGCGAGAGACGGTGTGACCCCCCCTGCCGCGGCAGTTTACGGTGGGCGTTGCGGTATTTGTTATGTTCCATTTGTCTAGTTGAAAGACAGGGGCTCTCATTAGCAGTGCGGGCGACGTGTCCCGAGGCTACAAGAAGAGGTCATCTCTTCCTTCCCAGTTAATGAGAGCTTGTCTTCTCCTCAGAACAAGCCCCGGCCTGTCTGCCGAAAAACCGGGGCTCGCACCAAATCACCTGGGGAGCTTTCATAATGTCCCGGCTCGGAGCTCGGAGCGCGGAGCTCGTGTCCGCATTCCTTTTCCTGTTTGTTTGTTTTTTTCTACCTGTCAAAGCCAATTAGCTGAAGAATCAGTGTTTGCTCCCAATTTAAAGCCAGAGTTCAGTCATTTGTTCTCACAGTGGCCACAGTTTGGCTAATTTGTGTTTGAGAAACACAAAGCCCTCTCCCGCCTCCTCTCCTCTTGTGCGCAACTAAGGTTTTTTTTTGTTTTTGCAAAGTTTATGTTGTCAGAAAAATCCAGACAAAAAATCTCCACAAGTCTTTACGACAGACTGTTAAATAGAGTCCCGTAATCCCTTCCCTGCCTCCCATGACCCCTAACATGGGAAGCATACAGACGTTTGACGAGGTGCGGTGTTTCTACAGTCTCCCCACTGCTAACAAGCCTGCGCTCCTAAGCAAACCCTTACGTAGAATGACATGGAACCTTTCTCAGCTGACCGTGTCATCAGCTGCCACCTCCACGCCCTTTGACCCCCCCCCCCCCCCCCTCCAGAGTTCTGAACATAGACTGGATAAAAATATGGACAAAGTCACTGTGACATCACCCATTGCCTTCCCACGGCCTCGTAAAAACTGAATTGAGCCTCCGGAAGACTTTTCCGCCGCCGGTTTGTACAAACTGCATCTGCTCCGTGGAGTCGAAGAGGACTCAACCTGTCCCTCTGATTGGTCCTGAACAAATGTTAATACCCTGTCCAAATGACACAATATTTAAAAAATCTGCACATGCACAGACATTAGATGAAAGAAAAGCGCCTATTGAAATTCAATTTTTTTGTGGGAGTATTTTGACCACATTTCTGCCATTGACTTACATGGAGAAAGACCTATACTGGAGCCAACCACAGTGGCGCTAGTGAGCAATGGCACAATGGCTGCTCCCAGCCCAACTGGGAAGTGAGCTTCAAAATGAAAGCCCGGTCTTGGCCCCTTGGTTCTGAAGAGTGAATTGAGCCTTCACCTCCCCTCCTGAGGGAGGCAGTCGTCGCTCAGACACGCCCCGTTCTAACGTGGACCAAAATGCGCCGCGGTCATCTCGGGAGCGCCGCGCGCGCCCATGCCTAATCCCTCAATTGAATTTCCTGTTTCTTCCGCAGGCTCGGTTAATCAATGCAGTCACATAAAAGCCATGCTTCGTCTGTTTTTACGATCATTAATGTTATTACCCGCCTCTCTCTCCGCCCTGGAAAAGGAAAAAAAAATGAGTGGAGGTCCAGGCTGGGTGTGAAACTGCGAGATAAGAGTGCGAGGCCGCCGTCATTATTTCAGCACTCGCAGTGCTTTTATTTTCAGACATCAGACCCACAGCGTCCTTCCTTGACTACAGCTTAGCGACTGCCCTATGTTTCATCAAGTTATTAAAAAGCCAGGCGGGTCATTCCACATTATTAGGTTCCATGGAGTAAAAGCCTCAGCGGCTGCCCTTGCAGCACCGCGCTCCCGAATCATTCCCAGTTGAATTCCTCACGTCATTGGTCCCGACCGCGAAACGCCCGGCCTTCATTTTGTCCCATCGGTGGTCTCTTTTATGTTGAGCTTTGCTCCGCCATCCTACTCTACCCCAGAGATACGGCACAATTTGACAAGATGGAATGTAATTGGCTCCTGTACATTTGGCACGTTTTTGTTAAACTTTGGCATTTTTTCCCCCACTACTTATTAACTAATCTTCCTGCCAGCATAGAATTCTCAGGATGTTGTTAATACAAGAAATAAGCATTTGTTCTCTGCGTAAGTTTGATTAATAACTCAGGGTATTTGTTTTTTAGATTATTTATAGCTCATTGTTAAAAGATGCAATTAAGCACACTCAACCAATATGCGACTGGCCCATCAATCTTCTGTGGACAGGAGTGTCATCTCAGAAGATTAATTGTTTATCAAAACTGTTGTTTCGCTGTGTATATCCATGGAAACCAAGTGATTTGCACACCTGACTGATCTGAAGCCCTCAGAGCAATTGAACCACACAGACACTTTTGATCTCTTCTCAGAAATAAGAAAAGTCATTGAACAAAAGTAGTCTTTCATCTTTGTAAAGATGTATAATTTATTAATGACAAAAAGAGAGATTAGTACACCGAATAGATGTGTAGACACACGGTATCATGCTGAAGATTGTAGAGCAGCCCGCTTTGCTTACCATAGCTCCGCAAACATTTTATTGTGCAGTGTGGCATGGTTTTTTTAAAATTCTGGAACACCTGTAGGTTGTAGGTTCAAAGCCTTTGGTTTTCTCCCCTTCCACTTCAGCAAGACTCTTAACCCGAGGTCTTTCAGTGTAAATATTTTGCTGTACAAATGGATGTGAATTAAAAAAGCTGTGTAATTCACTCTGGGTACAGGTCTCTGTTCATTAAAGAATAGGCTTGTAGACAACCAAAATTTCTCCTTAACTTTGACGTATAATTGTGTATATCTTTTTCGGTGTAATGACAGATTTTTTGCAATTGCAAAATATGCACACTGCTTTGTGGAGAATAAAATGCCCAGGGCAAATGTTGGGTGAATTCAGGCCATACAGCAGTAAAATATTCACAGCAAAATCAACTGATAAAATATTTCAAATTCTTACATGATGATTCCTCTTATAAATGCTACAAGAGTTGATTTCACACTGATCACTCTTTGTTGTGAGTGTATTTTTGTATTGTATTGAGATCATCTAAACAGAGACACAAGATGGAAAGATTAAGAAAGATATTGAGAGCTTTTTTCCTATTTCATTTCCTTTTTCAATCGCTGTAAAAACATTTGCTGCAAGGTGTACTGCTTGCTCGCAATATGATACTGCATTCTTACAGCTCGGTTGATATGTCATCGCGGGATAAATGATGTGGAAAGTGTGGGGCGGACATTTTATGGCCATACTGGCTGATATCCCTTTTTTACATTATAGCACATTCAGCCTGCAACCAAGTTTCCACATTCACAGAAAAGGTACATGAGCACAGACATCAACTTATTATGAAGCAGAGAGAATGCATCTAAAGCCATAGAGTTTTGCTTGTGAGTTTGGCTGGTAAAATTGATGAATTAAATAAGAGAACCATATAGATATATTTTTTTTATTAGAACATTGAAATAATTGCTTACATTCCCAATAAAAGCTGAGCTGATTTTCAGTTTATTTTTAAATGGCAGGTTGAGCTGAGGTAAGCTCACCTTTGTGTCGATTCAAAGTGTAAAGTTTGTCGGTGAAGACTCCCCGCTCAGAGCTAAATGACTGTCCCATGGCTTAGCTTTGCATGCAAATGGTTCAGCGTGTTTACCGCCGTTTCAGGTAATAACACTTCTTAAAGCTATAGTCACGGCTCACATTCAAACTGCCTGCACTCGGTCAGTCTGGTGGATTGGGTGACACAGCGTCTGCTGTGGCGGGCTGTCTGTTTTCAGAGGGGCGGTTTAGACATTTTAAATGTAACCCAATTTCCGTGTTACTGCTAATGGCGAATTGATATTCATGCTGCAGCCTAACTTGTGCTCAGCAGCATGCTGCCGAACTTGTGCTCAGCACCGAACATTTGACCACAGAGATATTTGTGTGGTTATGCTTCCCAGTTTTCTGTTACGCAAAACAAACAGGTCGTAACAGCAAAGGTTGTTTTCTGAGTGCGTTTGCACTGCTCCGGTGTACCCCCTGGCTAGTGAGAGATGCAATGGTGTTTGACCTCAAAAGCTGCCGTATTTGAGAAGCCTTGCGTTCAGTCATAAAGTGTCTCTCTCTCAAAGACAGATCTAAGCATCTAAGATTCAGCAGGGAAATCCTGCTCTTGCTGCTGTGGATGGAACCTTCACCAAAACCACAACACTGGAATGTTTCTGGCATTCTCCCCCCCCCCCCCCCCCCCAACAACACACACACAAACTCACACATAAACGCAAGCACTCATGAACACGCACACACAAACACACACACACACACACACAAACATACGCACTGATCCACACAATCACAGGTATTCATGCATATTAGCGCTGGAGCTTACGCACACATGCACGCGCGCATAGTTTATTTATTAAACGTTGTTTATTTAGAGATTCATTTAAATCCTGGAAACCAAATCCGCGATATTTTTTTTTTTGTTCAACAAATTCCTGAATAAACTGACCTGAATTGAACTAAAACCATCAGAGATGCGCACAGATTATCGTTAGCGTTAGTTATGAGTTTAACAGCGGGAGACGGTCGTCAGCGCGGAAGGCGCACTCTTTACTGCTCAGAGCTTGAGCTGTGCTGGTGTAAACCCAGACTCAAATAGGTTCCGGTGTGATAAACTGGATCGCATGAAAGAAAAAGATTAAATGAAATATGCATAAAAGCTGTACGCTACATGGGAGGCAGGATACGTCACTGTTAGAAAGGGTAAAGAGATGGTGTTCATTACGTTTCTTCACAAACACAGTTTGGTAAAATCAGCAATAACAAAATCAACTCGGCCTGGATTCAAAACCCCGGACCTTCCTGCTGTGAGGCGACAGTGCTATTCACCGCACCACCGTGCCCATTGAGGGCATTCAGACTGAAAGCGCATGAGCAGAAAGCATCCAGATTTTTGACATCTTTCACTGGGGGGGCGGGGGGCTCAACAATCGACAGCATCTGCCGTCTGGCACGAAGGTTCAAAGACGTCACTGCTGTTTAAGGTGACACTGATACAGGATGTATGCAGCGAATGTGATTGTACTGCGTATATCATCACTCTACGCTACACTAGGAAGCTTGGATCAGCCTCTGTCCGTGGCGCTGAACTACCACGCTCGGTGTCTTAATTCTCTTGCCCTTAATTCGGTGACTCAATTTATGTCCCTGCCCTTGCTTAAGGGAATATAAAGCTTGTTTTCTAAAACTTTTATGATATGATCAGCAGAGTCTGTGCTGATTTACAATGCTCACCCCTTTATGACTTCAGGCAGCTGTGTACATACTGGTGCAATTCAGGTGAAGTAGCTCACTCCAGGGTACAGCAACAGAGTTCTGTTGCAACTGCAGCAACAATTGAATAATAATAATAATCATTGAATAATAATAATAATAATAATAATAATAATAATAATAATAATAATAAATGTATTTTATTTATATAGCACCTTTTTGTATTATTAATTATTCTGCTATTGCTTGAACTTTGACCTATGATGTTATGTCTATGATGTCCATCCGAGAATTATGTGCACCAGGGTATGAAGAGTGCACATGGGTTAACCACCATATGCCTGTGGAAGATGTGATCTAGGTGAACCTTTCCCATAGTATAGCATACTTTCCTGAGACATGTTGCACCCATGAAAACAAGAATCTCTCCCTTTCCAGTGAATATTTTGGGCCCAGGGCAAGGCCCACCTAGATCAGCATTGGAGCTCAGCATGATTACGGAGTATTGTAGTGGAGACGAGAGTATTATGGAATTTCTATTAAGAGGACAAACTCATTCATTTTGATCTTCCCACGCTTTAATACCGTAGTCAGGCCACGTGTGTCAGCAAATCCACGTGCCACACTCGTCTCCCAAACGGGAGAAAATGGCAGAGTCGAATTATGAGGGCAGACTTGCGATTTGATTGCTTCTGCAAAGGAGTACAGGCGGTACGGCACAATTGCGCACAAACAAGTTGCAATATCAACAGGGGTCATTCAGGATCATTTGCACCGTTGACATTCCAAGTTAAATCATTCTCGCGACCCGTGTTTACTCCGGAAAGGGGCACAGCGAGTCACGGCAATTTGTATCTTGCAGACTAAATGAGAGCCAATGAGCAGTAATTTTGTGCAACTCCCCCGTGTAGTTGGTGGGCTGGATAATGAAGTAAAAAGTCTGCAGGTAGACTCCTGACTTTTATACCGGAATCACTCTTGCGTCAGTGTGAAGGACTGTGCAGGCAAAGGGTATGGGATCTCTATTGGGGGGGTGGGACTAGATTTAGCTGTAAATTACACTGGAACAGTATGGAACACATGGTTGGCTAAATGGCCCTGACATATCAAACAAGCCTTAAACCATCACTCTGCTGCCAGAAATACAGTAGATATGGATGGATAGCTTGAAGAGTTTCTTCTCCTGACTTATTTTTCCATAGAGTTCAATAGGAAAATTTGTCAGAAGAAACAACCCTTACAGTGATCCATCCATTTTCACTGCATATCTTGCAGCAGAGTGATGGTTTGAGGCCCGTTTGATACCTCAGACCCTTGATGACTTACAGCCATTTTACCAACCATATATTCCATACTGTTCCAGCATAATTTGCAGCTAAATCTAGTCCCACCCCCCAATTCCCATAGAGATCAATTCAAATGCAGAGGTTATAGTATCGCTTCTTGTAACATTACCTGAAAATAAGATATCGAGAGTCTTTTGATGTTGATTGGTCACAGACTTCAGGAAGTAACAGCATGCAAAGGATATGCAACCAAATATAAAATATGATACTTTAAAAATACATTAAAGCAAAGGGTATGAATACTTATGTACATGAGAGATTTCAGTTTTAGATTTTTAATACATTTGCAAAAATTTCTAAAAACATGTTTTCACTTTGTCATTATGGGTTATTGAGTGTAGATTGATGGGCAAAAATGGCAATTCTATCCATTTAAAATTACATCTACAACACAATAAAGTGTGCAAAACGTGAAGGGGTATGAATACTTTCTAGCACCACTGTATATATTTAGAAAAATGTATTCAGTACCAGTATTTTTTCAATAAAACGGTATCTGAATTAACAATGCATCCTCAAATATACCTGAGACATTGCACAAATAATCGTAATTCATCTTCTGAGTAGATGTTTGTTTGAGATTGCAATTAGTGTTTTGTGCAGTGTCTTAGAATAGCTCATTTGGGGTTTACCATAAATAGTACGTTCACAGATAATTTTCCTTGTTGATGTACTAATGCGCTATTACTAATGGGCCTTAAAATGTGAAATGGAAAAGATAAAATGAAAAGCTGTTGGCACTTGCACACATTTCAGAAAGAGGAGATGCTTATTAACTTTAAGTTATTGCTTTAGGTTTCTGGCTAAAAGATAATATATCATTATGTATCGCATCATATAGTGCAACAAAGATGACAGCAAGATTGTGTCTAGTTCCTTAATTATATCATGTTTTTTTTCTCCCCCGTAATAACATCGTAAGATGTTTTCAATAACACATTTAAATGCTGTACGTGCTTCTAACAGTGAGGCTGTGAATAACTAGGGGTGCAGGTGTGACTGTTTCAAAGTAAAATCAAGCTGGCTCCACTTAAAGAAAATACATTGTAATGTAAGGAGTACCCAGGGAAGCCTGTTTCAATGCTTTGGCTAAGCAAACTTTTATCTGATGCTGTGATGAAATAGATTCTGTAAAACTGTGTTTCAAACTTTGCGTTAAGATGACAAAGCGACAGCCCCTCAATGCTGTCCTCTGGAAACGTTTGGCCCGTCGAAGTTCTGCGGTAACGCAACGGTTAAAGGATGCCATGAAAAACATCTGGCTCCAATCTCTCTCCGTTCGGTGATTACAGACACTGTATGTCACGGTTTTTATGTCGGCTACCTCGTTAACGCAACCGCGGTAGAATCCTGGCCGTAAAAATGTGCACAGAGGAGCCGGTCCGT
The DNA here is from genome assembly GCA_022702515.1 of Ilyophis sp. 1 JC-2022. Classification (NCBI taxonomy): domain Eukaryota; kingdom Metazoa; phylum Chordata; class Actinopteri; order Anguilliformes; family Synaphobranchidae; genus Ilyophis; species Ilyophis sp. 1 JC-2022. The sequence continues at coordinate 14,337,426 of CM040395.1, forward strand.
GCATTAGGCAATAAAAGCAGGAGGAACACATTCCCTCAGGGAAAGGGAACGCAGCGCATGCAATCAGCCATCCCATTAGAGCACACACCCTGCTAAAATGTATTGCTGGAAGTTGACACTCTACGCAGTAACCTTGGACGGAAAACCCCCCCCGCTCAGTCTCTAAGGACGGGAAGTGTTGGTATTTACTTTGAAAAAAAACTAATTAAATCCAGCAAGGGATGTTCAGCTGGTATTGAGTGTGTATGGAAAGGAATCATAACCCAGAGAATGTGAGCTGGGCTCTATTCCCAGGTAGGGCACGGAAATCATACCCCGCTATACCCTTTTTAGCTTTATCCCTAATTTGGAATTGGCAGTTGCGTCTCCAGAGTTATACCACACGCCGGCACACCAGATGCACTGTAGCTGAAGCATTCGTGCTCTTTCGACGCACTTGCCTGAACAACAGTGCTTGTGCACTGTGCACAGGAGACAGGCCGGGTGCAGTAGACAGGGCTCTGAATCAGATACAGCCCTGTTGTGTTGCTGGGAGGAACCCTGGCCAGCTTAACCCCGCCCCACGGTCGGCGGGACCAATTGTATCCCATTCCTGTGGGCTCTCAGTCATAGTTGGCTGATGAAATGGCCGGGGCCGGGGCTCGGACCTGGGACTGCAGAGCCTGGCACCGCCCCAGCAGCTTATTACCGACAGAGCCGCTCGCGAGTCCCTGTCGTACCCTTGAGCCGGACATTAAACCCGAATGACCCCGGTAAATCCCCAGCAGTTCACGCAGCAGGGCGGCTTGTCCAGGTTGTCCGCTAGGCTGATGAATAACAGCGATCTGGCAGAAATGCTCCTCATCTACATCTCTGAGTCCTCGAAGCTCCGCCTCCTCTGCTCTGTGTCTCCCAGGAAACCGGGGCTATCCAGAACCCTGTGCGTCGCACACAGATGTGAGTAAAGGCGGCATCGTGGAGGCATGGTTGGGGGAAGGCATTCCTGCTTTACCACCGAACATAGTGCTATACCACTGATCACGGTGTTCCACTAAACATAATTCTATACCACTGATCACTGTATTCTACTAAACATAGTGCTATACCACTGATTACTGTGTTCTACTAAACATAGGGCTATACCACTGATCACGGTGTTTCACTAAACATAGTGCTATACCACTGATCACTGTGTTCTACTAAACATAGTGCTATACCACTGATCACGGTGTTGTACTAAACATAGTGCTATACCACTGATCACGGTGTTCCACTAAACATAGTGCTATACCACTGATCACGGTGTTCCACTAAACATAGTGCTATACCACTGATCACGGTGTTCTACTAAACATAGTGCTATACCACTGATCACGGTGTTCCACTAAACATAGTGCTATACCACTGATCATGGTGTTCCACTAAACATAGTGCTATACCCCTGATCATGGTGTTCTACTAAACATAGTGCTATACCACTGATCACGGTGTTCTACTAAACATAGCGCTATACCACTGATCATGGTGTTCTACTAAACATAGTGCTATACCACTGATCACGGTGTTCTACTAAACATAGTGCTATACCACTGATCACGGTGTTCCACTAAACATAATTCTATACCACTGATCACTGTATTCTACTAAACATAGTGCTATACCACTGATTACTGTGTTCTACTAAACATAGGGCTATACCACTGATCACGGTGTTTCACTAAACATAGTGCTATACCACTGATCACTGTGTTCTACTAAACATAGTGCTATACCACTGATCACGGTGTTGTACTAAACATAGTGCTATACCACTGATCACGGTGTTCCACTAAACATAGTGCTATACCACTGATCACGGTGTTCTACTAAACATAGTGCTATACCACTGATCACGGTGTTCTACTAAACATAGTGCTATACCACTGATCATGGTGTTCTACTAAACATAGTGCTATACCACTGATCACGGTGTTCGACTAAACATAGTGCTATACCACTGATCACGGTGTTCCACTAAACATAATTCTATACCACTGATCACTGTATTCTACTAAACATAGTGCTATACCACTGATTACTGTGTTCTACTAAACATAGGGCTATACCACTGATCACGGTGTTTCACTAAACATAGTGCTATACCACTGATCACTGTGTTCTACTAATCATAGTACTATACCACTGATCACGGTGTTGTACTAAACATAGTGCTATACCACTGATCACGGTGTTCCACTAAACATAGTGCTATACCACTGATCACGGTGTTCTACTAAACATAGTGCTATACCACTGATCACTGTGTTCTACGAAACATAGTGCTATACCACTGATCATGGTGTTCTACTAAACATAGTGCTATACCACTGATCACGGTGTTGTACTAAACATAGTGCTATACCACTGATCACGGTGTTCCACTAAACATAGTGCTATACCACTGATCACGGTGTTCTACTAAACATAGTGCTATACCACTGATCACTGTGTTCTACGAAACATAGTGCTATACCACTGATCATGGTGTTCTACTAAACATAGTGCTATACCACTGATCATGGTGTTCTACTAAACAGTGCTATACCACTGATCACGGTGTTCTACTAAACATAGTGCTATACCACTGATCACTGTGTTCTACGAAACATAGTGCTATACCACTGATCATGGTGTTCTACTAAACATAGGGCTATACCACTGATCACGGTGTTTCACTAAACATAGTGCTATACCACTGATCACTGTGTTCTACTAATCATAGTGCTATACCACTGATCACGGTGTTGTACTAAACATAGTGCTATACCACTGATCACGGTGTTCCACTAAACATAGTGCTATACCACTGATCACGGTGTTCTACTAAACATAGTGCTATACCACTGATCACTGTGTTCTACGAAACATAGTGCTATACCACTGATCATGGTGTTCTACTAAACATAGTGCTATACCACTGATCACTGTGTTCTACTAAACATAGTGCTATACCACTGATCACTGTGTTCTACTAAACATAGTGCTATACCACTGATCACTGTGTTCTACTAAACATAGTGCTATACCACTGATCACGGTTACGCATCAGTGAGCACGCTGCCACCAGGCTGTGCTTTCTGTTCATGTTCAGCATTCATGATTCACATATTTTTTCATAACTAGATAATACCTGCTGAAATATTGTAGACTCAAATTACTCGTTAATTAAATGTTTTGAATTGTGAGTAATTCATTTAAATTACTGTTAAGCACTTATTTAATTATGTAACAAGATCTGAAATTAAGATTCAATAGAGTATGGCTCATGCACAGTTACACAATTTATGGCATTAGTTTTAGTTGAAAGGACAGAAAATATTAATTTTGATTCAATACAGAAAGTGCTAGGTGCATCACACTGTCAACTTTTATGGCATTACATGGTAGATTCTTGATGCTTTAAGTTCTCTTGCTTAGACAGTAGGCAGGATGATATCACTGGCAATTTACACAATCCATTCCAAACATTGGATATGTTTTTAAATTTAAGCAATTCAGGTTAAGTACCTTGTTCGAGGTTACAATGGCAGCACCCCAGCTGGAAATGGAACCCACAACTTTTTGAGGTACAAAGCCCAGTTCTCTAACCATTGTACTACACTGCTGCCTTTTGCAGTCTGTGTGATTATGCTTGTGACATAGTCTGGCTGATTGTTTGTATGCAGTCTGCCTGTGTAGCTGTGCGGTTTACTCGTCTAACCCAAAGTGCAGCTCAGCAGGCTGAGGGTATGAGGGTGAAAAAAGTGTCGACTGCCAACACACGCTGTGAATGCTCGCTCGTTTGCCCAGTCCCGAGAAATTTCCGAGATCATCGGAAGCGCGTGATTTGCGGGATTGAAAAAGCGCTGTTGTTTTAGGCGCGCAGAGGTACCGCTGTGCGTGGCGCTCTTTCATCAGTGTTTTTCTGTGTCTTTTCTGTACGTAGGCTGTGGCACTAATGTGCCTTTATATCCCTCAATTTGTCTTTAATACATTACAGATGGATATTTACGCTGGACCCATCTTTACCGTTTAAGCTCATTTTCTGATTTCACAGAATGCCATTGCTCATTCAGACCAGGGCTACTCAACTCCTGTGCTGGAGACCTGTAATCTAGAAGGCATTCCGGCGTCTTCTTTTTTTTTTTTTTTGAGCAACACAACCGTTGGATCAAGACAATGATTATTTGAATTTAAATTCAGTTTAAATGTCTGGTTGAAATGAAAGCCTGCAGATGGTTCTGGACCAGGAATGATCGCTGCCGACACAGTGACCCTCCAGGCCTGGAATTGTGCAGGTTATGCTGCACATGGGTTCTCCAGGTCAGGGATTGTGCAGGTTATGCAGCACATGGGTTCTCCAGGCCTGGGATTGTGCAGGTTGTGCAGCACATGGGTTCTCCAGGTCAGGGATTGTGCAGGTTATGCAGCACATGGGTTCTCCAGGTCAGGGATTGTGCAGGTTATGCTGCACATGGGTTCTCCAGGTCAGGGATTGTGCAGATTGTGCAGCACATGGGTTCTCCAGGCCTGGGATTGTGCAGGTTGTGCAGCACATGGGTTCTCCAGGCCTGGGATTGTGCAGGTTGTGCTGCACATGGGTTCTCCAGGCCTGGGATTGTGCAGGTTGTGCAGCACATGGGTTCTCCAGGCCTGGGATTGTGCAGGTTGTGCAGCACATGGGTTCTCCAGGTCAGGGATTGTGCAGGTTGTGCAGCACATGGGTTCTCCAGGCCTGGGATTGTGCAGGTTGTGCAGCACATGGGTTCTCCAGGCCTGGGATTGTGTAGGTTGTGCAGCACATGGGTTCTCCTGGCCTGGGATTGTGTAGGTTGTGCAGCACATGGGTTCTCCAGGTCAGGGATTGAGGTTTAGAGCTGTGAATGCTCTCCAGCTGATGTGCTACTGATGTTTTCTCTCTTTAGAGCTGGGAAATTATTTTTTCTTGAGAATATTCATCTTACTCTGCAGTTCCTCTGGCCACAGGGAAATGATATAGATTTGTAAAAGACACAACAGCACATTTCTCCCCAAACACTGAGATATGCTGTGTCAGTTGATAGTGGCACGAATGAGGACAAATGGACATAACGCACACTAGCCCACAAGTGAGATTGCTTAGTAACCTCAGAGGTAATACAGTGCTGATATTTAGCTCATTCATATACATTTATAGCTTTTATAAATGCATCAGAAGTATTTTTATTTATGGCGTGTATTACCGAATCCAGGCTGGGGAAAAGGTCCGTTGTTGTTAAAACGTAGAAGAATGTACACCGTCTCGTGTAATCATTTGGGGGATTTTCTGTTTTCCTCTGTGACCGTTTGCAAACAGGTCATTTGTGGTTCAGGCATAATGGGAGCATTGTGCGACAAGCTGTGCCGCTAATGCGTATATTCACTTATCCTTCTGGCCCTGAGACATCTGCAAGGTCTGAGCTGAGCTGATGTAATATTCTTAATGCCGTCATAAATCCAATTAATATTCCGTGGAACGTCCTGAGCTTCTGGCTTGCTGAAATAATGGTATGCTAAAACATAATTCATCATTTCATTTTTTATACATTTTTTTCTGTCCACGGTTTTACGCCGGCTCTGCCCTGGGCCAGTAGAATTCGCCGTACTTGCGCCGTACGTCAGTCATTAGCATGGACCGCTCAGGGGCCATTGTTTAACCTTGAGTGAGAAAACGCCAGCGGACGAGAATTTCGGCACAATTTTGTATTTGTCACGTCGCCCCCGGAACTCTTGAGTCTGTCGTTTGACCTTCAGTGAAAATGTGTCATTCTTCACGGGGCGCTGAGGGCCAATCACCTGAAACCCGCCCCCACTCTCTCTGTTTCCACCTTTACCTTTCCAAAACTCCTGGGGTACTTACACAAAGCATTAGATCATCAATCGTTTTCTTTGTTCTGTAGGATCAGCAGTGTAGCCACAGAATCCCCCCAGTATTGTGCCTCCTCTAGGATGCGGAAGCAGGGAAGAGCGAGCCAAGGGGGTAGGGGGTCAATCTAACCACAACGGGTTTTGTCATTTAACCAAAGTTTTAGTTTTTTTCTTTTGGTCAGCTATTTCTGGTGCCAGCGGAATGCATGATGCTACAACAAAGAAAAAGTTAAAGAAAGAAAAAGTAACACTTCTGTTGAAAATACTTTTACGACTGATAAAGTTTAAGACTCTGTGGTATATAGATCAAATTATGTTCAGTGGTTTAGTTCAGTGGCATTTTCTTTAATCGTATTCAACAAAAAATTAGTAAACTGGACCTTTTCCCTGAATCTCTGTGTCATATTACAGTTATGACTGTATTATTACTTGTTCGTCTTTCCCGTATTGATTGAAACGCACGCAAATATAGTACACACCTGGTTAATGTAATCAAAACAGTTATGATGTAAAATGTCCCTGTATTGAGCACTGAACGGCATCCCAACAGCGATGTACTTACTGGAGCAGTCCCAAATGAATCAACTCGGTTGGCTGTTGGAGAGCTCTGTTCATTGTGACATCTTTCATTTCAGATCCAGTCACCGGCGAGCAAACAGCCACCCGCCTTGGAATGCCACTTGGAAATTTACAACTCCCAGTCGCGGTATGCGGGGAGCGGGCGGGACGCGCGCTGGCGGTATTGACCCGTATCGGAAGTGGGCGTGGCCCGGCCCTGGCTCTGACACGTCATCTAGCGGAGCGTGATTGAGTTGCGTCGTAACGGGGAGGTATTGCGGCACCGGTCAATGACGGTGATCACGCTGGGTTCTGCGGACGGCTCCAAGGATGCTTCCGCCGAGCATCCGTGCGTGTGGTGGGCGTGGTTATAAATCCGGCAGGCGATAAAGCGTCAGCCAGCACTGCGACGCCCAATCAGTTTCCAGGGTTTCCAAGCTTTTTCGTTGTTGTTGTTTTTATTTCACAAACGCTGTTATTTAGAGGCATGGCAGAATATTTGGCATACGCAGTGTGCAATTCCCCAGTCTTGCATAGATTAATTCAGTGAGTGTAGTGAAGAGAGGCCCATTCGCCAGTTTAAGAGCGCAGTGCTCAGAGACACACCGTGCCATTGGCTGTGACTTTTGGCCAGGATGTATAAGTGTTCCAAAAATCCTACATCTTAGCGTCGACCAAATATCCCCTTAGTGCTACGTACTATTTTTGGCAATGTGCCAATGTGCTGGTCATAAATTAGCAGCTGAGAGATTAAATTCTATTTTAAACCTTTGGCTAGTTTTGGAATGCAATGTCTGCCTCACAGGCAGCTAGAGAATTACTCTTGCTGTCCTATTATTGCCCTCTAATGTAGTTATCTGCAGTGCCTTGTGTAAAGTAAATAGTAAATTGATTGCTTGACAGTCATTTAGCATTTGTTGTTGTGTACATGCAGGGCATGTGGGATATTTTTGTTTGTGTTTATTTCACTCACACCCGATGGACAGACAGAGATATTTCCTGGCCGTCTTTCACACTGTCGCTACACGCTGCTAGGTGCTTTCTCACACTGTCGCTATACGCTGCTCGGTGCTTTCTCACACTGTCGCTACACGCTGCTCAGTGCTTTCTCACACTGTCGCTATACACTGCTCGGTGCTTTCTCACACTGTCGCAATACACTGCTCTGTGCTTTCTCACACTGTCGCTACACGCTGCTCTGTGCTTTCTCACACTGTCGCTATACACTGCTCGGTGCTTTCTCACACTGTCGCTACACGCTGCTCGGTGCTTTCTCACACTGTCGCTACACACTGCTCTGTGCTTTCTCGCACTGTCGCTACACGCTGCTCTGTGCTTTCTCACACTGTCGCTACACGCTGCTCAGTGCTTTCTCACACTGTCGCTATACACTGCTCGGTGCTTTCTCACACTGTCGCAATACACTGCTCTGTGCTTTCTCACACTGTCGCTACACGCTGCTCTGTGCTTTCTCACACTGTCGCTACACGCTGCTCGGTGCTTTCTCACACTGTCGCTACACGCTGCTCGGTGCTTTCTCACACTGTCGCTACACGCTGCTCGGTGCTTTCTCACACTGTCGCTACACGCTGCTCGGTGCTTTCTCACACTGTCGCTACACGCTGCTCAGTGCTTTCTCGCACTGTCGCTAGACGCTGCTCAGTGCTTTCTCACACTGTTGCTACACACTGCTCGGTGCTTTCTCACACTGTCGCTACACGCTGCTCTGTGCTTTCTCATGCTGTCGCTACACGCTGCTCTGTGCTTTCTCACGCTGTCGCTACACGCTGCTCGGTGCTTTCTCACACTATTGCTGAAGCTGGGTGATCAGCCTGAACAGTTCACTCAGTCATTCAGAGGAAATGTACACAGTTTCAGTTCTACATGCTGTGCATATTTTCTTATGTATTTATATATTTATACTGTTTATCTTCCCCCTCTGTTAATTTAAAAGCCCATCTAGTGACTGGTGTCTGAAACGAGTGTTGAGAAAAAAGTACAATTTAATAATATAAAAAATGTAAGTAGGCCTACATCTGTGTTCAAAAATATAGTGGCTAATAATAATAATAATAATACTAATAATATATTTTTCTGTAAAAAATAACACAATGCTGTATTTAATTGTATTTGAAAATGGGTTAATTACAGGGAGACCATGAACCCAACATAACTCATATGTAGGCCAATCCGGCCCCCTGCCGGCTCTGACATACCCAGCATTCTGAGGTGGGCGGGGTCAACGAAGGCCTGATTCCGAAGGACAGAGCCCGGGGGAGCACCAGACAGGCCTACCTCCTGCTGTGTAACGTGATTAATTAAGTTAATTCAGCCGTTTGATCAAACCCCTCGATTAACACCTTAGTCAGACATGAATCGGCCACTTACTATAAAGGCAGTGAACAGCCACAGTCTTCAGGGGGGACGGGGCGTGGGCACGAGAGAGTGCAGCTCTCTGTCCTGGTTGCCAAGGTTACTGAGGTTTGGTTCGGTACTCACTGGGGCTTCAAACCTTGGCCAAGCCAAAATGGCGGCTTGTGAGCGGTTTGCACATGTGTCGGGTGGAAAAAATGGTAACTCCAAGAATGCGTCTAGGAATATCCTTCACACGCTGAACTGCCTTTTCTGTCTTGGGCACCATATACAGACGAAATAGAAGTGCCTGTCTTTTGCATACTGGTCCCAACACAATCTTTTTCTTTTCTTTACGCGAGCATCAATACAGTTTTCAGTCTTTGTGGTCTTCAATGGGGGCATGTTGTGCCCTTGCTGACCTATATGTATTGGGATGAATCATTCGTGAATGTGCCGCACTTATAACTATATTGAAGTGATAAAGGGAGGTTAGGGGTAGGGTTGCCATTTTTTCTTTTTTTCTTCTTGTATTGTGTTTTTTTCATCATTCATCATCTTTGAAAAGAGGGAACCCAAATTAAAAAAGGGTACCCACCCACCAGCACACACACCCCTAGCGATTTCGCCTCGCTCATTGTCGAGAGAGCGCAAATAGTACTGAGTTGAGTTGCTGTGCGAAGGTGCCGTTAGATGGCAGGTTAAGTTTCCCCGCGTGCCTTTGAGCCTTTTCCTGACTGCTTGTATTTTTTTCACTTGATGAAAGGAGTGCGTGGACAGGTGTCAGTTCATATTTTTCATTTTATTTCTTTTTGCGTTCCTTCCCCCCAAAATGTCTGTGCACGTCTCTGTGGGTTCCTGTAGCTGTCAGAGCCTCTGATGTACAGAAGGAGAGGTTGGAAATGACAGTGTTTCACCTGTTCTAAAATATAAAAAAACACATATGGTTTGCTAGCTCTTAAAATGTGTGCTCGACTGAAGAACGGCTTTGTTGACATGGTGTTGCGTGTCTCAAAATGTATACATGTTTTCTCTCATACGTGTAGCCGAGTCCAGTCGTCGAGGGGAATTATTAACGTATGTTTTGGCCTCTTTTTTTCGACGGACCTCGGCCCTGACCTCAAAGCTTTAAACAATGCAATCAAAAATATGTTTTATGGAGTATGTGAGCCGGATTAATTGTGAGTGTGAACGTGAGTAATTGCTGAATGAATATGTTATCCCAACCATGTTTCTGTTATGATACTCGATTGTTCTTTGACCATTGTTTTTTCAGTAAGATGAAAAACGAAGACGGCTTTGCATGCTGGGTGTTGTCCCTTTAATGTCCTTTAACATTGCAGATACGCATCACATGTCCAAGAACATGTATGGAATTTTTATTTAGAAGTCTAGTGGGTTTTTTTTGTTTTGTTTTTTTCCCCCAAGGTGCTCTGAGGAACTGCTATTCATTTTTTCCGTTGAGATAAGAGCCATTTTATTTATTACCGCTGTTTGTGTCAGCCATCTTAAAATCTGCGGTTCGTATTTTCAGATTCTAATATGTTTGAATTCATTTCTGCTGGCAATCTAGGATCTACTGCTGTGGAGAAACGAGAGCTACAGCTCTGTCGCTGGTCAGTTTTGGATCTTATTTAATAAGCTGGAGATTAAAGGGGGGATTCAATCAAAGCACCAAGTGTTTGGAATTCAAAGCAGTTTTTCTATTTTTTTTTCTATCACTTGCATGATACTTTCAGTGTATTTCAAACTGAAATCAAATGAAAAGATTGCGTATGTTATGAATAAAACAATTCGCCCTTTTATCGGATTGCTCCCTCAGTACCCGAGTGAGCATGCCGTTTCCAAGGCCGACTAAATAGTTGGAGTTATAGTATACTGTTAGCTCAGAAGAGTGCAATGTAAACCATGGTTTGCAAGGTGAGGCTGTATGTGAGCCGATTCATTCAGTGAGGAATGTTACATGCTGCCTAATACTATACCCTTTTTGCTCAAAAGCAGTAGCCTGCACAGTACTTCCTCATGCCTGTGCTGTCCAATCAAATGCATTACAATGCTGCCTGTCAATGACAGGCACCATTGTAATATTTGACTAGTGAAAGTGTATTTTTTTAGTCAACCAGATTGTCCAAGCCCACAGTTGTCCAGAATGCATCTTAACCCTTAGATGCATGAGTGATTGGACCCTTCACTCTTCCATAAGTGGGTAAAAAATGACCCATATTAGAATCAATGTGTTTTTATGCCATTTTTGTCATTTTGGTTAAGAATAATCATTTGTATTATATTTTGTATTATATCTTGGTCCACTCAAGAATGATTTCATGTTTGAAATTTTAAATGGCATTATATCAAAGACATGTTTTTTGAGGAATAGCTGGAATATGAAATAACAACTTTTCATTGCAGAGATATTGCAAAAACTTCATCAGGTCATTTTTGACCCACGTATGCATCTAAGGGTTGAACCCATTACTTTTATATAATGTCAAGATGCTATCATCCTTTGGTTTTCTCAACAGAAATGGCTTGTGTGTGTGTGTGTGTGTGTGTGTGTGTGTGTGTGTGTGTGTGTGTCTGTCTGTTACTATGTGTGTGCACACATGTGAGTGTGTGTATTTGTCTGAAACTATGTTCGTTGTATCTTGAAATTGGTTTTCTGTAGATGCATAAATGTCTCAAGAACTATATTTTTGTATGCATGTTTACTTCAGGGAAAATGTCAAATTTCTATTACAGAAAACATGTTCATACACCATGTTTACTTTATAGAAAGTTGGTCCAATTAAATCCCAAGGTACCAAATGTCATTCTTGTGTGTGTGTGAGAGAGTCTCAGAAAGAACAGGAATCAGACAGTTTCCAAAGAATACACAAAACAAGGACAATTTGAAAAAGGAAATGTCTTTTTGTCCCCCAGAGAGCAGGCACATCAGTTAATCTTCTATTCAAAGAATGACAGGGTTGTGACTCAAAATAAGAACCCCCGTGACACAGGTGTGTGTGTGTGTGTGTGCGTGTGCGAGCGCGAGTGTGTGCGTGAAGCCTTGTGACATAGCAGGTTCATAAAATAGGGCCGGAAAATATCACCTGTTTGGCCCTTGAGAAGTAAAGAATATTGGTTAAAGAAATTTAAACACTGCAGACCTTTTGTACATAAGGAGAGGAAAACAATAATTCGGGGAGTATTTTGGTTCATTTGTGTTCTTTATTGTGATAAGCAGTTGAATGGTGTACTGTTCCCAACATATTTCAGACATTGGGCAGATCGTCAGACACAACAAACGTCTGTAGTAGTACTCACACAACAAACATCTGTGGTAATGCAACATAATGAGTCCGACAAAATGAAGGAGAAATTATGCTTTGTGGCTCAGTCATGGAATTATGAGCCAGGATTAGATTTTCTCTCCTCCCTGGAGAGTCCTGTGTGCAATGGCTTTCATTACCATTGGCTCGCTCGGGCCAGCGTTCTGATTAGCCGCTTACGTCAGAGCCAAACAGAAGTCTCCAGCTGTACACCTAGAAAAAATATCATTCTGTGTTTCTTGGTCGAGAGGCACAAACGCGATTTTCAATTTATTTGTATAATGTGTTTAAAAATGTCAATAATGGAAGTAATTGTTGGCGCTATTGAGGAGCGGGTATGTGTCCGAGGCACTGCAACGGTATGCCTGCGGCCTGGATCAAGTCCGGCCCTTACGAGCGGCCCGATAATGTGTCCGGTGATGTGACGCAAAACTGAGCGTAGCATCGCCCAGGGAGGGAAGGTTTTGGTCGGGTGGGCGGGGCTATATCATCATTTCTCAGTATCAGCTTCTCTGAGTGATCAATCTCGCACCTGCGATTTGCTCAGCATGCGCGGCAGAGTCTACAGAGCGTGGAAACGGCTTCAAGTGGGGAGACGCCGTCACTGTTGGGACGGGGCGTTCCAAATTACAGGGGAGAAATGGTGAACTTATGAACTGATTAAGAGATTAATTCATTAATTAGTTAATTAAAACAAATTATCACCAGGCATTAGATTGCTATGACCTAAATGGAGTTATTATCTATGTGTTACGACTTTGGTAAACAGTATGAAACCCTACCATAGAGAGTACAGACTTTGACTACAGTCTGTAAAACTCAAATCGGACAGAGCGCCATAAGTAGCCAGCCGATATCACATACAGTAGCTTAATTTATAATACAGTTCAAAACATTTCCAATAATTGGAGTCCTTCGTAGCATTTGACAGTACAATTTGGAAAACCAATTACATACGCGGGAATCTGTCCATTCCAGACCTCCCCGTTCCCCGAGTGCTTCCTCCTGCCATGAATAATGACTCGTGTGCTGCTAGATGTGGTTCAAGGCTGAAGCATTAATTCTGAAAATTAGATTCCAGGTTGATGCATCTCAAGAGGGCAGTAATTGGATGTGCAGTGAATGAGTGGCGTTGTGTGCGCGGAAAGGCTGCCATTTTGTCTGTGCGAAACTGCGTTTTCCATTCCGCTCTCTCTTACAGATCCGGACTTTAAGGACCTGGAGAACCCAAAGCCTCTGCCCTGTGAGTACACCTCATTCTCAGCTGGGAGCTTTTTCCGGAAAATTCCGCCCGCCGGCCTCCGATTGTCTGACCTGTGGTTACCTGTGCTTTCCGCCTCGCAGTTTGCGAGTTTGAGATGGGAGGACCAGAGGGCGTCGTCGAGTCGGTGCAGATCAGCAAGGAGGGCAAAGCCTTACTGACAGAGGCAGTGGACTGCAAATGGATCATCAGAGCCCCGCCCGGCTCCAAGGTTAGTGACCTCAAGGTGATATCAGAGCCTCATCCAGATCCATGGTTCATGACTTATAGATGATATCCAAGCTCCACCCAGCTCCAATATTTCTGACCTACAGGTAACAAAAACTATGTTTTAAGTGTTAAGTTTGGCTTGGTCAAAATCCGCAAAATACAGTAAATTCAAATGAGCACCACCAAGCCAATCTTCAGCTCTCTACACTATCAGGGATTCCCAGTACTACGTTTTTTATATCTGGCAGCTATACAGTTCTGTAGCTATGTTGGTCTACTGTATTTCAAACAACACGTACTCATCACTGGGCAGATTGGTTCAAACCTTCTCTCAAAGAGCCTAATTCATAGTCTTAGAGTTTGTGCTGCCATCCATGGTAATGACCTGTACAAAAAGGCATTGTATTTCCCGACTGCAGTTTTGTGTAGGCTATTTCTCTATTCCTCTTATGCCTCATAGCAATATTGATAGCTAATGTGATAATATTGGTAGGTAGCTTTTGAAAGGTGAATCTAAGTCTTTGTCTGTTTCCATTTCAAATAGTTTTAGAAGTATTCTTTGGAATTTTATTTTAAAAATAGGTAACAGTTAACGTTAGTAGCCTATGGCTGGTTTATATTTATGGGCTGGTTTCTATACGCTGTGGAAGCTTCAGAGAGAGCGAGGTGCACAAGATCTCGCAGTGCACGAGACCGTGTGGTAACTGTAGTTTAAACTTTCAATTAGCCTTCGGCTGCTAGCAATTTTATGCCCCAATGTTAAGTCAATGGACAATTCATTTCTGGTATCGTAGAATTATAAAGGTGTATTTAAATACTATGCAATAAACAGAAATATCACCCATGAAAAGCATTAGTCCATATGTCACGCCCGACATATCGCGATGTCAACTTTGGCGATTAGAGTTGTAGAATTTGAGCTAGGTCGTTTGAAAAAAAAAGTCTTCATCTAAATGCAATTTTTTTTATGTAGGCCTACTTAATTGTATGAAAACGGCTTAACAAATCTTTCCCATATTTGTTTTTTGTCTAGATATTGATGCGATGAGTTGATCTGCCAAGTGGCTTGGTAATTGGTGCTAAAACGGCTGAGATATTGACGGGCGAAATTTCGATTTTAATATGGAAGTTGCAACCAAAACCAAACAATATCCAAGCCCCAGCCAGATCTTACAGTTAATGATTTTCTGGGGCTCTAAGATTGCAGTTGCAGGGCTGAGTTTCAGTAGTGAAATCTAGATTTTAACATTTTTCTTCTCAGTCCGTTTTTGTCTGTTTTGTTCATTATATTCATCTATTGACATGGATATGGCTGGGAGCTGCGTCTATAAACACTTGTTTGCAAAACGAGGAAATGTAACGCGGTACAGGCAACTGTTTTTCACACCATGCCATAGATGAGAAACAAAACAGATTTCTTTCTCCAAATCAACAGACTGACAGAGTGGAGCTGGAGTTCAATTCTGTTTGTGTTCTTTAAAGAAAATAACGCTGGGTATGGCAGTGCGGCTGATGGAACAGTTTCACCATGTTCTCTAACTTTCATATGGGGGGGTCTATTCGATTAGAGTGAATTCATTTTCTGCAAGATGTCACGGTGTGTCCCACATAACCCCGCTGGATTTAGAGGGTAGGGATTGATAGAACTGCCAGCACTACACGGAAAAAAAAAGGCAAAAATCTATAAAACATGTTTTTGTGCCTATTATTTAGTACAGATGCTAGAACAGCAATGGGGCTTTTCCTCAGACATCCTCTGTCAGATTACCACACCAAGGCACTGGTCAAGTCATTTTTTTAACAAAGGCTCTGTTCTTAAAAACACTTAACTTAATGTATTTCCTGTTTTCTGTTCCTCTCCAAAGCCACAATGTGCGACACACACACACAAAAGCGATGCTGGTTTAACTACCCTAGCCCCGGATAGCAGAGGTGGAGAATTGCGTAGCCTCTGTGATTGCGGCTCTTTGTTTGCTTTAATGTTGTTGTTTTCCACGGATTCCGGTGCCATTGTCATTCAGACACACAAATCTTCCCCCAGGCAGGCCCAAGTCTCAAAGAACATTGTCACCTGGTTATATATGTGTAATTTACCAGCGTAGAAGGACTTTAAAACCCTTTCGCCTCAAGCTATTGGAACGCGGAGCATCTGCACATGCCTCACGCGCTGCAGTCAGCGTTCCTCGCTGGGCTGTTTGTCGTCTTAAGCGCCGGGATGTGACAGGCCGCGATAATAGCAGCCGCGTTGCTTTATTCAAGACGACCAGCGTCGCTCCTCTCCGTGTTGTCTTTTCCCCGTATTCTTCCGCTTGCCTTCTCCCGCCTCTAGGACAAACAAGCGTGCTAGCGCTGGTGGTACCCCGCTGGTGTTAAAAGAGAACCGGTGTTCAGTCGGAGACTGCACCATATCCTGCTCTTACCTGTCTTGAGACTGTGACATCATACCGGTGTTTTTTTTTGTTGTTGGCATGTGTGGCAGGAACAGTTAGGCTTTTAAACTAGAACAGAGACTGTTGCGATATTTAGGATTGTTTTAGCTTTGGAGTGCACTGTGGCCTTCCTGGGTGAGCCGTTTTTACCTTTGCCATTTTAATCCCTTTCCCCCTGGGAATTCCTACTGCGTTCGGATCAGTGAAACGGTTCAAGTCAGCCTGAATTACGGATAGACAAAGTCCTTAGCAGTCCATAACCAAAGATCGATTCAGTTTTTTTTTTTTTATTCCCCTGTACCTTGTGAACATAATGAACAGTTGATTTTGTGCTTGATTAAGGTTGTTTATTTCTGCGTCTGCGTCTTAAGCCGATTCCATGAGTTAAATTCAGCCCCGAGTCTTCTTCTAAAGCAGCAGTGTTCCTTTTGTTGCCCAATTGCCCAGCACATGCTGCCAACAGGTAGTGATGAGTCACAGGTAGGGATGATTCAGTGCCTGTCAAATCTGGCCATAAGATTAGAGAAAGAGAGCGAGAGGAATCGGAGAGACAGACAGAAAGTCAGATAACTTTCTGCTTTTTGCCTTCCCAGAGGCATCGCCTTCAATGTGAGATGTCCTGATAACGTGCTGGAAACACCTGCCTAAAAAAGCTTTAAAAGCTACAAAACTTTAAACTAAACTTTGAAATGAAAGTAAATGTTTTTATTTTTTG
Organism: Ilyophis sp. 1 JC-2022; assembly: GCA_022702515.1. Lineage (NCBI taxonomy): Eukaryota > Metazoa > Chordata > Actinopteri > Anguilliformes > Synaphobranchidae > Ilyophis > Ilyophis sp. 1 JC-2022. The sequence goes on from CM040395.1 coordinate 14,354,142, forward strand.
CTATCACATACTTGCACAGAAGTTACGTTTAGAGTGACAGCTCGCACAGACACGCAGATGAACGCACACACACACACACACACACACACACACACATATGCACAGACACACACTCACACACACATGCGGACACATGCACACTGATGCTCACACTCAAGGATTAGCTTGGCTTATTTTTACCAACATATTTTAGGAAGTTAAATTTAGTTCACACAACCGTTTATTTGTATGTTTGTCATGGATCTGACCTTTCTTCCCTTATCTCCACGTCGCTTTATTCGTTTTTATCGTTTACCGGTAATCTATCGGATTTTCCTGTGTTCCGTCACGGGTTTTGCTTTCACCTTGTCATTAGTGAGTTCACCTGGCAGTTATTCCCGCTCACTATTTATACCCCGCTTCCGGCCTCTCTCGTTGCTTCCATGTTATTTCACATGACATTCGAGCCGGTAAAAAAGGGTATAGGAAGTTGTTTTGCTATCGACCGCTTTGATTAGCAATTAGTTAGAATTAGATTCGTTTTCTTTTGTTTCTCTACTCTACCTACGAGTGTCTCACCCAAAGTTTTTGGGGTCTTTTCAGTTAGCTGTTTTTTGTTGTTTCACTCCACATACGGGAGTTAGATAAGCGTTATTGCTTATTCCTTTGTTTTGCTCGTTTAGCGAGCTCCTCGTTTATATTGCGAGGTTTGTTGTTCTTTTATTTTTAGTTGTTTCTCCACTACGGATTATTGTCCGTTTCTAGTGGTGTTCTTAAGAACACTTTAAGATTGCCCAACTACTTGCATTTGGATCTCCAACATTCCCATCTCTGTTTCTAACAGAGATCCCTCATAATGTTAACAAACATTAATTAGTCTACATATTCTCAGTACATATTACATATTCTACATATACACTCAGATTACTCTGCGGGAAGGGGAACTTCCTGTTATCCGCTTCCTGCTTTCCCAGAGGAAGTAGCCTTGGTATAGTGTGTTTTAAATTCCAATAACACGTAAATAAATATATATGTTTTTGTCATTTTTTTATTTATTCATTGCTTTACATTATTTATTCATCAGCTGTCGATACCTTGCACTAAATGTTACTTCATTGCAGTCCCTTGGTCTGCAGGAATACTACCTTATGTTGCCCTAGGTACTTGTACTGTGCAATGACAATAACGTTGAATTGAATTTAATTGAATGCTGTGGCTGCAGAGCCCCAATTCTCATGTGTTCACAGGGGACAGAAGAGTGCTTTGATTTGAGTGGCCAGGGTTTAGACTCAAAGGATAGACAGTAGGACTGCCCTGTGTGATTAGCACAGATTCCCCTCATCTGGGGGATGTTGAGTCCGGAGGAATAATCTGGAGCCCGTCCACCACCGCCACCCCCCCCACCCCCCCATCTCTCATTCTCATTCTGCTCCTCTGGTCAGCGGAGGAGCAGGCCGTGCATTATTGATTCTCCCTGCAGGCTCCTGGCTGGAGCCTCTCGCATACATGTAGCTGCGGTTTGCACAGACCGCATGTTTATCCAGCTGGATGTTATCTGAAGCGGTTCATATCAGGCACTGTTGTCTAGAGTAAACCTTTCGTAACCACTGCCCCATGTACAGCAACGTACCTGATGTAAAATAAAGCAGAGAGAACACTTTTTACACTGTTAGAGTACATTTTAGTCCCTACAGAGCTCATGTAACCTGTTAGGGTTGATCCAACGCTGCTGTATCCTTTCCCACCAAACTACCCCTAACCCCACCCCTGACAGGTCTGGTGGGAGGTCCCAGTGCCAAAGAGTTTCTGTGGATGCCCCCCCCCCCCTCCTGAACCTTCCTCACCCTCCCCCAATATCCTTAAGTGCAGTAAAAAACAAATAATTTTATCGTTGTCCAACATGGCACTTAATTGCACCACTGGACAATGAAATGCCCATGTTATTTTTTATTTAATTTATTGATAATCAGGACCTTGTCCAGGTAGGTTATACTCGTCCTGATTATCAATAAATTAAATTTTAAAATAACATGGACACTTAATTGTCCAGTGGGTGCAAAAGACTATGATAGCCCAGCAGAATTGACAAACAGAAAGGTAGCAGATTTAGCACCTGTCTGGTTCACCCCCTTATCCTCTTACCCGCTCTTTGCCGGGCTAAATGAGTGATAGCCACTCTGCTACAGCCAATCGCTTTTCCTAAGGCAACCCGAAGCTGTCTCCTAAACTGTTCTTATCAGCTTATTTCAGCATAAGGTCTGATAGTCGGTATACAGAGCTATCACTTGGAAGGTCCAATTGCAAAAATGTGGAACCAAATAAATGAACGGCGCATATAATTTGCGAGTGTGAGTGGACTTGCGTCTGTGTGTTTTCTGAAAACGTAAATATTAAATGAAGCTGTCAGTCTAAGCTTTTCCTGTTCTGTGGGATTCATGCTATGCTATTCTACTCGATAATGTGCCACCCTACGCTACATTGTACCATGCTATGCTACACTGTGCTATACCACGCTAAACTATGCTACGCTGCACTACACTACAGTAGTTGCTAAAGCCAGTGTATAAAAGCAAAGGCAAAGGAGTGTGGCACTGTGTAGCAGATGGGCCATATCAGCAGAATAAATGTTTTTGGAGCATACACAGTGACAGGGGCCGGCTGTCTCAGTGCTGTAGGGAGTTTTTTGTGCTGTGTGTAGCTTTTACAGGGCAACATTGCCCCTTGCCAATGAATGGGGAAAGCTTCTCTTTCCCGCCATGTTGCCAGGCCTGGTGGCATCCATGCGATTGGCTGAGATAATTATGCGTGGACTGCAGGGAGGAGCATTGCTTGTTGGCCTCTTGTTACTTATGTGCAGTGAGAAATGCCTCCTGCATTCTAATTGAGCGGCTGAAACGCCCGCTGTTTATTATTGCTCTGCCTCTTTTATTACAAATTATCTCTGTTTAAAACAGTTTACTCCCAGGACTGACTCTTCTGTAGTAATGGCAGATGAGTTTTGTAGTGTAAGAGAAAAAAAGGTTCAAATTTTGAAACATATGTTAAATTTTTTTCTTCGTTTTGAAGTAATATTATTTAAATGTGGTTTTCGTATTGTATCTTTGAAGGGTGGCGTATAATAGTTAACTGACTGAGTATAGTACACGAGCAGATTATAGGCTATATGTTTAGGATAATCTACAATATTACTCGAAAGTAATTGTGGGTCTCTTGATAGTGCATGTAGCTCGTCGTAGTGCAGTGGAGCACCCCACAGTCTCAGGAAAGGGGCAGTGGGGGATCTGTTAGTGTTCCCAACCTCTTCTTCGTATCTGTTGGCCCATCTAATCCATGCGACAGCCTCTGTCGATTTTGGGGAGCACAGGCGAGGGGAGACGGGCACCCCGACGTCGCTGGCAGCCGTGGCTTCCCTTCATGCTGCGGTCCACCAGCTGAGCTACGCAGGCTTAGCATCAGTCACACCTGACAGACTGCGAGAGCCCAGTCGTTCAGGGGAGTAATACCATGACAGATCTGCTAACTGAAACACTACCCTCACCAGGCTGATGCTGCAGCCAATCACATGGCTCCCTGCAGGCCTCCTGGTCATACGTGGCACCAGCGCACTCAGGATTCTATAGCTGTACATTATATTACAGCATTTAGCAAATGCACCTATCCGCAACTTGGACAGTTTATTATTTACATGTAATCAATTTATAAAACTGGATATTTTTTACTGAAGCAATTAAGGTTAAGCAGCTTTCTCAAGGGTGCGAAGGTAGTCCAGGGAATTGAACCTACGGTTACAGTTAGCTGTTGGACCACTTTGTGCTTTTCACACAAGCTTTTAGTTGGGAGAAACAGGGCGAAAACAAGCACTGTAGTTGTGTTTTGTCACCAATTATTTCTGCTGCTATTTTGTAAGCCACATGACACAATATTCCCTGGAATGTGCATTCTTAGAACACATTTATTAACATACTTTGAATATCTGCATGCGGCCGGTGCTACCGCATGAACAAAGAACGAACGTCTTTGACACTTCAGAGTTAGGGAGACCAATACACCTGAAGGTGTCTTGGACGGACGCTTAAAACTGTCAGTCAATATTTAAAGTAAATTTTAAGTAAATCCTCAGCTGTGAAGTGAGCTTTAAGTTACGTGGTGCAGGAGAATGTGGAATAAAACCCGTCTTATTTTTGATTATTTTGATCTTTAAAGTAATCTCATAATCCCACCGGGAGGTCAAAGTGACTGCCAGGCGTTTCTGGGCATGTGCGAAGTCTATTTGGCACTGAAGTAAGCCTCGCTCTGACCCCTTCTGGATTCAGTTCGCCCGTGTACTTCTCTCGACTTTCTCAAACGTAATCCTTGGTCCATGTGGATTTGAGAAATACCTCCAGAATTTTTTTTACAGTTTAACAATAAAAGGGCCCCCTAGCAGTCCTTGAATTTCAGTCCTCCCAACAGTTCATGACGACACTGATTGCATTAAATACCGACGCTAACTAAACATGTAGATTTAACAAACTTAATTGTATATTAAATGCCAATTTTTTTGTATGCAAATTCTATATTATTTAAGCAGTAACCCCCCTCCCCCACTACATTTGAGTTTGCATACCTTACCCCAACCCAACCTTGGGCCAAATCTGAAATACTTTAACTCTTTAGATACTGGAAAAATCTCAATACAAATTGTTGTATTTTATTTTTGAACATGTTACTAGCCAAAATGTACAATCATGTGTTCTGGTGGCTTTGGGTGAAATTTGAACTCATCCTTGTGCTTTGTCATCAACAGTAAAGTTGGTGATTGACAGCTCTGCCAATTTCTGACTTCCTGATTACATCCTGTGCATTCTTGTCGCTGAACCAATTTGTATGACATGTTTTCTATTTTACTATATTTATTTGTTATTTGCCTCTTCAGATTTACTTGCGCTTTTTGGAGTACGAGATGCACAACTCGAACGAGTGCAAGCGGAACTTTGTGGCGGTGTACGACGGAAGCAGCTCAGTGGAAGACTTGAAGAACAAATTCTGCAGCACGGTGGCCAACGATGTGATGCTGGTCTCCGCGCTGGGCGTGGTCCGCATGTGGGCTGACGAGGGCAGCCGGAAGAGCAAGTTCCGGATTCTGTTCACGACTTTCCAAGAGCGTAAGCGGACTGCTAACTGGTCATTCCTCCTCTCCTTTCTTCCTGTTTTTTTATCTTCTCTCTTGTCTTTTTAAACCTATTTTTTGGTTGGTTTGAATTTAAAATGGGGTAAATTCTGCTATATATTTCATATATGTCAGATTGTTTAGTGTTTAACATAGGGCTGTAACGTATTCATTGGAGGGATTAATCAACCAGTGCTCTAGTCAAAAGCTAAAGTTTTTTTTTATCTCTCATAAATGCAGACTGTATTCACCATCGAGAAATATAGGAGAACTCCAAAAAAGGCCATATAAAATATTATAACCATTCGATTTGTTTCCCCCACAAAAAGCTATTTTTGTTTTCATTCGTATGAAGTCAAAAGAAATGATTGAGGGTTGAAGGGGGAAATGAGTTCTGCATGTTGGATCATTTATTAAATCTTTACGAGGGTCCACGTCCCCAGCTGAACTGCACAGTGCGGTTTTTTTGGCCGTCGCAGAGGCGTAATCTGATCATGACATTTGACACGCCTTCTGACAGTAGCCGTTGCGCTGATAGGATTTCCATGATAAACGTATTGATCTGAAAAAGGCCCGCGTTTCTGAAGAACAGCCCAGCCAGTCGCTGTCTAATAAGGTGAGCGTCGCACACTTCTGAGTCTGTGACACAGACAGCAGTGAATTCAATAAAATAAAATAAAATAGGTTAGAAACGGGTAGAATCACTGGAAATGTCATGGACCTCATAAAATCTGTTTTTTTTCCTCACATTTCCTCATTGGAAGCACACCAGTCCTCATCTGCTGCTATCAAATTGTTTCCGCAAACATGCAACAGTAACGGACTGCCTCCATAAATAACGACATTGGCGCTATTACACTTTAACACGACACATTTAAATGTAAGAATGATTAAAAACCAGATCAGATTGTGAACGTATCAGTCGCAGATGTTGTAAGTGGTGTAATGTATGCAGTTCATATCAGTAAATCGTATTAGGCCATATCTGACATCAGTCAGGTAACTAATCCTCCCCAGTCTAAGTAAGTAGGACTTATGTTGTGGGCTTACACTAGTCTCTAAGGGTTTAGTCTCTAAGGGTTTCCTGAGAACTCCAAGGTTCCACCTATTGATTTTTTTCACTATGAGCAGAACTTAGCATAACATTAGTGGAAATGCACTAATATTAATATTAATGCACTAAGGAGTAGCAGTAGTAGTGGTGGCAGTAGTTTTTTTCCTATATATTTTCAGTACCATTCCATTGCTCGAAGGGTATGTTACCTACCTTATTGAACCTGAAAATGAGGTTCAGCACCAGTTTAGGTCTAATGGGTGAGCCTTCACCTCACCTTTGCTGTGGAAGCAAGGACTGAAAAACTTTGGGTATTTTAGGGTGAAAAATATTTTAATTGTAATAAATGTGAAGTGAGTGTACGTGTGCCTGCCTAAAGGATCCTGGAGTCCAGGTAATGCAAAAACGAATCAAGAGCCGAATGGGATTTCATAAAACCGTTTCAGACTATGTGTGAGTGAAAAAGGGTGTAGTGAGATGCTTCCGTCTGCTTGCTGTTTCAAAAAAGAAATAAATAGTATATTTTTAGAAATTAGGTAGAAAAGGCTCCGCTCCCTGTTTGTTGTGGGTGTTTTATCGACCAGCACCACCCCCCACCCCCACTCCCCACCCCCCTATATAGGACTATATAGGATGCAATGCAGCATTTAGTGTGCAGAGCGGAACGCCTGCGGATCGCCATTAGCGCGCGCTGCAAGGATCAAACAGCCCTTCCTAATGGTCTCCAGCTCTCTGGCTGTCGGCAGCTGCTCTCCCCCACTACACCCCCCCCCCCCCCCCCCCAAAAAAAAACCTGTCATACCTAATTTAATTTACGCAGACAGAGATAAGTAGGAAAGGATCTGTTTTGTGTAGATACATGGCAGTGCGGGGCACACCACATTCATTCACATTTCTCTCTCTGGGTTAACTAGCATAGAGGGGGGGGGGGAGGGCAATGTGTCCAGTAGAGCAAATAATTACAGTGAGAGAGTGAGAGAATGAGAGCATGAGAGAGATAGAGAGAGAGAGAGAGTAAGTGTGTGAGTGAGTCAGTGAGTGAGCCAGTCAGTCAGTCAGTCAGTGGAAACTGGAAAATCAGAGTGGAAAGGGGAGAACTTGAGGTAAATGGAGGGTTTTTTTTGGATGGGGGGGAACGAGGGATGCATGTATCATCGAGCTGGCTCTGAATGGCACCAGACAGTAGGGTTGGGTGGGGAAGAGGGGAGGGTGGGTGGCTTGCTCGGCTACATGCCTCGGCTCTCGCCTATTAGCCAATCCGCTCAATGAGCATCGGGGTATGCCGTTGCCCGGGAAACGCCTCCTCACAAATTCCTCTCACAAGCTCCTCTCTCTCTCTCTCTTGTGTCTGGAGAGGAGACACCCAGCACAAATTTCATCCTGAAAAACGTTTTGGTTCTGCGTTTTCCTTATTCAAAATGGAATAAAACTGCTTTGTCATTCTGTCCCTCTGTATGTATTACTCAGCTTTAGCTGCCTGGTTTTCTCCATTCAACCTTTTGTTTTGTTTTGTTTACCATCAAACTTTTTTTTTTTTACTACAGCCTTCTGAAAGGGATTTTGCATTAAAGCGGAGATTTTATTATCAGTGTTTAAATTTCTTGTGGTCAAAATGACACAGAGATCCATAGAAGTCCATGTCAAAAGCCAAGTACTGTGCATGGTAGTATCAAAGGCTGATTCAAACCTAGTTTTCTTTTTTTTTCCAGTCTCTCATCGTTTTGCACTAATGATTGCTGTAAAGTAGGGTTTTTTTTTTCCATTACTGCGTGTGACCCTCACTCTTCTGTTCTTTCACACCCTGTTGCTTATCTGATGTACTGCAGAACTGAATTAAAACACTGTATCGAGTTTTTGACCATATGAAGGTGTAGAGCTTAATATTGTGTACTAAGATGCAGGGAAATTGGGTGGGAATATGATATTAGTATTGTTCGGATAACTGACTGTGGTGCACCACTCAAAACACAAATGACATTAAGACATGATGATCTTTGACTGGCACGTCTGCCTTTCGTCCAACTACTCTATTACTGTTTAATTGATACGCCAAGGGAAGGGTCTGGTGTGAGCTACAGGGCAATTAAAGGATAATATTGGCGTGAATTATTTGCACCGGAGCGTCGTCATCAGTGTCTGTTGAGATTGTACCTGCATTGATTTGTGGACAGTCATGTGGCGCTACCCTGCGGCTAGCAGAAGAACAGCCCTTGTGATTTCATTGAGACGCTGTGATTCTATGAGCCACTCCAATGTTTCTCAAAGAAAAGATAGATGAGTCATTTTAAATTACTCATTGTTGCGATGCTCCATGAGTCATCACACTGTAGTTATTTTAAGAAAACCTGTCTTGCATATAATTCTCAATGTCATTGGTCTTATTTTTTTAGTTTAAAATGCTGGCAATGCCCTTTGTGAAGACCACTGTTTAGGATTGCAACCATTGGTTATTTGCATAATTTTTAGTTAGACTAAAAAAGACTAGTAGATAGCATTTAGCGGGTGCCTTTTCTATAATTAAAGTGATTTGTGACTGAAAGTGCTCTTTTGAAATGACCTTCAGTATTTTAATTAGACGCCGCTGTCTCTTCCAGTCGCTGGCCATGATTCAGATATAAAGAGAAGCTTGTTAGGGACTAATTTCCTCGCAGGAAATGTGAATTGATAATGCATGGCAAATCATTGCTTTCACATTTCTGCCATTACTTACGTATTATACTTATTTGTATTTCTTTGGAATATATGAGTTCAGCGAATTAATCGTTGTAGTATGTATGTATTACTGTAGTGGGTGGATAAATGTTGAGAATGTTGAAGTGTGGAAGTAGTACTGTAGTGTGAAGTGTATAGATGTGTGTAGTGCTGGAATGTGAGGTGTGTAAGTGTATAGTACTGTAGTGTGAAGTGTATAGATGTGTGTAGTGCTGGAATGTGAGGTGTGTAAGTGTATAGTACTGTAGTGTGAAGTGTATAGATGTGTGTAGTGCTGGAATGTGAGGTGTGTAAGTGTATAGTACTGTAGTATGAGGCTGAAGATCTAAAATACTTTTCCTCTTTGATTGTGGCTGAGACGCACTGAGAGACGATGGAGAAATATTAAAGCAGCGGCACGCCGGGACGTAACTTTGAAGGTATCAGAAGTTCCTCAGAGAATCCCCAGTGCGAACGGGGTTTACATAGGTCTCCTGGGGCGTGGGTCACCTGGCCCCTAAAAATTATTAGCTATGTCTTTGGCTATAACATCATCACTTAATCAGTTTTGGTTACTTTAAGACTGCAACCACTTGCATATTCAGCAGATATACGACGATACAACAAGGCATTGTATGACTGCGCGCGTGTCCCGCGTGATCGCGGCGGCGTCCGGAAACGCTGCTCGCTGGGTCTGTGCGTGCCCGCCTCCAACTTGACCTTGGCTCGTACCTTTTCTGCAAAACAACTGAATTTACAGCACAAAGGCACCTTGTCTAACCCACAGCTGCGGGGCCATATCTCTTCCCTCCTTCCTTCAAAAGAACCTCAGTCCCGACTCCCTTCCTCCCTTCCATACCATCCTTCAGGCGCTCGCCGACTCCCACGTCCCCTGGGCATTGATTTGAAACCGTTATCAACTTCTGAGAGGGCCCCCTTCCTATCTCTTAACTCTCTGGACCTCAGCAAACAGACAACTGAGTATTTAAAAGACCCACAATTTGCACGCACTACTAATTAAATGTATGCTCATACTTATGCTTGAGTAACTAATCAGCAGTATAAAGGATTAATATGGGATATGATGTAAAGTACTAATTGAAACTGAAAGAATATAAAAGGAAGCAAAATTTAATATTTTATATAGAATAATGACAACAGTTCAAGCACCCCCCCCCCCTTTTTTTCCCCCCAAACTCAAGCAATGTCTGTTTTCCCCCCACATTTTTATCAACCCTCCTGCCTCTAAACACTTACAAGCTGTGGGGAAACAGACAGGGTGTGGGGAGACAGACAGGGTGTGGGGAAACAGACAGGGTGTGGGGAAACAGACAGGGTGTGGGGAAACAGACAGGGTGTGGGGAGATGCAAAGGGACTCACAAAACGAAATACAAAATGCGAGCGCATGCGCCCAGGTGTATATCAATTATAAAACGTTATTAGTACAATGCATTTTTGAGTCAACACAGATGTGCATCGATGTGAAGCACTTGTATGAGGTGTGTAAGTGTAGTGCTGTAGTGGGAGTACTGGAGCATGTGTACGTATAAGTGTGTAGCAGTACCGTGGGTGTGTACAAGTGTTCATAACCTTGTGTTTCTTTTGGTTTTTTTCCCCCAGCCCCCTGTGAGTCGGACACTTTCTTCTGCCACAGTAACATGTGCATTAACCACACTCTGGTGTGTAACGGCATACAGAACTGCGTCTACCCCTGGGATGAGAACCACTGCAAAGGTGAGTCCCCAGGGCTGACCGCAGGGACGCAGACTTAACAACAACAGTAGGGCCCCGCTGGGATTTGAACTTACCATTCAAACTTACAGTGTGAGCTGTCTTACCATTGTGCCAGGGTAGATAACAGAGCTGTTTCACGAGTTTCCAGAGGGAGAAAAAATTTACTGCCGCTAGTAGGAAGCCTGCAGAGGCTGACTGGCAACGGGCGAAAATGTTTTTTTTTTAAAAACATGATTATGGAGCAGTGGGGAAAAATATGGAGTCAGTGCTGTTTGTGCTTTTACCGCGCAGAGAAGAGGAAAGCGAACATCCTGGACAACCTCAACAACACCAACCTGGCCATCATCGGGGTGACCTGCGGCATCGTCTTCATCCTCCTCATCGTGTCGGTCATTGTCCAGATCAAGCAGCCGCGCAAGAAGTACATCGTCCGGCGCGAGGACTTCGACCCCACCATGTTCCAGGAGGTGTTTGAGCCGCCGCACTACGAGCTGTGCACCCTGCGGAGCGCCGCGGCCGCCGTCGCCGGGCCGCCCACGGCCGCCGACCTGGCCGACCTGGCCGAGGACTTCGAGAACTACCACCGGCTGCGGTGGGCCTCGTCCAAGTGCGTCCACGACCACCACTGCGGCTCCCAGGGATCCAGTCTGAGGGGCAGCCGCGGCAACCTGAGTGCCCGCGGCGACCCCGTCCTCCCGACGGACATGCAGAGCCAGCCAATCAGGGTGCTGGGCCCGCCCGCCGGCCGGAGGAACATCCTGGTGATGAAGCACAGCTACTCGCAGGACGACGCAGACAGGTCGGACGGGGGCGGGGGCGATGACCTGGACGACGTGCCCACCACGAGTCACAGGCTGACCCGCCACGACAGGGACGGCCAGCGGTCAGTATCCATAGATTTTTGACAAGGAACTTCAACACACAGGGCCTGGGGGGGGCGGGACTTTATTACTATAATTTATTTTTATTATTATTATAGCCCGCAAATGTTTACACAATTATTTTTTTGGTCTTTTGTTCACCAGTACTGTGTCCTTCTTCTTTTTTATTTTTTTTTTTTGTTGTTGAAATTTTGAATTCTTTTTTCCCCCTTTCCACCACTGACACATTAATTTTACTGGGGGAGGGTTCTGGGGAGGGAGGCGTCCATTGACATTGCTTCCAGTCAATGGCAGTACCATGCTGTCCAGCTTCCAGCCAATGGCAGTACCATGCTGTCCGGGTTGTCAGAATCCCCTGTCCTCTCAAATAGCGCACAGTTTTTTATTTAATCTTAATCAAAAGTAACGTATAAAATTAAAGCTGTTAGATACATATAAGAAAATATATTCACTAAATTGTATTTATTTACTGTTAATCAGTGGCAGATGTGCATATTATATGTTAAAGAATACATTAACCAATATTTAATAATACTATTAATTATAAAAAGATTTATCAACAATAGAGTGAGAACACATAATGAAGCTGTTAGTACTAATAAAAGTACTAATAAAAATGGATTGATTCACTGTTTTACTGCATATTTAGTATTACAGTTCTGTACATGGTAATATCAAAAATGCAAACATTCATACTCGGTTTATTTCATTCATACCTCTGCCGCGTATTACTTAATATTATTATTATAAATATTTACTTGTGTGCTCTACAATAGGTTTGATTTGTACATTTGATTTTTTTTCTTTTAAAATATTTTTTTAATTTATTCGCGTCATGCAAATCAAATTTAGCTTGAGCGCCGGTGATTAGTGTGCTGCACGCACAGTAGCTCATGTATTCAAATGTGCATGCTCTTCCTAAGTGTCAAATTAAACAAATGAGCAATAACCTTGCAGGTTCTGTCTCATTGGGTCTCTAAGCAGACTCGAGACTGAATACAACACAACTAGGGTCTAAGAGGCGGTGTCAAGGTAAGACTGAAAACAATGGAAAATCTTTTGCTGTGTATTTGTCCTTTGAGCTTGAAAGTAAATGATCGGCCATTTTAGACTTTTTTTTGTTTGTTTGTTTTGTAATGCTCATGTTGTCTGTTGACCATTTTGTTCAGTTTTATGTTACTATACTTGTGTAGCATTTGTGCCAGTGATTGAATGTATGTTTTGAGCATGGCGATGGGAATGGATCTGAGGGTGTTCCTGTGAGAAACGTAAACCCAGGGAAAAGGCTTTGGTTCCACAAGTCACCGGTGACAGTTTTTCTGTTTACATTAAACTCAAGACTTTTCCCTGGGATTCATCGTTGAATTCCAAAGAGCGGTTTCCAGAAAACGTAAAAGTAAAATTCAAACTCCTATTTAATATGCATATCATATAATAAACCTAGAGTTTATGTCATATTTCAGAAATCATTCCTTGGCTCCGTTTCATAAATTCTCAGATTTCAGAAGTTAATATTTACGTCTAAAGCATGAACCTTTTTGAGCATTTGAGCATCCCTCAGAAACCAGTGCTGGCATCTGCATGTGATGGCATGGTCATATTGTGTGCTTATTATTTTTAATATGTCTATTTATTATACAATACACAATAATTATTGCTGACTATTAATTATTGTATCACTTTTATAACCAGTGGTCTCCTGTGACAGTATAGGGTTAATAATCTTCATCTGTATATTGTATATAATGAATGTTTTGCGGTGATATTCTGGCGCGGAGTTAATCATGCATAAATATTATAAATGCACAATATAGAAACTCAGGAGGAATTATCAATAACCAATATTTGACTGCCCATATTGGTCGATACCAATGCCTCTCTGTTTTACATTATAGCACAAAAGCAAACTGCAACCAAGTTTCTATACATTCTACATAAGTAGATGAGGCCAGATGCAAACTTTAAGAAAGTTTTAAGAAATTCTGTTTGCATCACAAAATTCTTCAACTTGCTTGCTTTATACTACTGCGTCCCTGTGTAACTATGTGTGTGAGTCCTAACTTAACTGGACAGTAACAAACATTAGCTTTCTCTCAATGCAGCTATCAAGCAACTTTTCACTCTACTGCAGCCAGAAAAAAAATAAACTACACTTCACCTCACACTGGAGTTTTGTGTTAGTTAACATATAAGGTATGTCCTCCACTAAAACCTGTGATTTACACACATTTTTATTCACATTAAATGCAAAATGAATGTGAGAGATAGCAGAACTGTGAGCCAACCATTTATAAATATGACAGAGGGCATGCCAAGTAAGAACGTTACATATTTCATATGCATTATATCTTATATATTTCAGGTTTCTCTTGCAAAAAAGATTCGTCATCTCAGTGGGACTACCTGGTAAAAAAAAAAAAAAAAGGTTAAACAAAATATATAAATATTCTCATCAGGTGCATGAGATTCCAGGTCCAGGCGAGATGAATCCAACAACATCTCGATTCTTCAGGTCATCTTAAAAGTTGTACGCTTCAATAATAAATTAGCACAGGATGTTGGTCACATGTTTGTAAGTAAAAATGTATCTTTTTTTAAAGTCTACAAACAAAATCTATTGCCAATCCCCTATAGAACATTCACTACCTTTTTACTTATCAAGTATATCATCTGTAGTCTGTCGTGGTATTTTTTTGGTTTATTAATATCACATGCATGTTTTATATGCCAATTAAAAACATGCATTCAGGGGATCTTGGCAAACTAGATTAAATACTGCTTCACGCACCATGATCAACTGTAAAAAGTTTCTCTAAATGTAAATTCTTTATGAACATAGTTCTACAATTTAATTAACAAATATGGAGAATATGGTAAAATAATGTAAAATAATTAGAAATTATTTATATTTCTGCGTTAACATCCATATATATTTATATTGGGTAGTTAATGGTTTATTGCAATTATTTAAATTTAAACATAAAATTCCCTTTTATGACAGTATGTTCAGATTCAGCTATTATTTCATGAGTTATTTTAATACAGATCATACAGTCACATGTAAAGTTTTTTATAAGGGAAGAAGATCCAAGTTGCATATTAACTGCAAACCTTTCAGAGAATTGAATTAGGTTAAATTATGTTTTTCACCTTGTTTGCTGTGATTTGTGTTTGTCTGCTTTAGAAAACATTGTTACCCATAGAAGGATATTGTTCATGTCAAAAAAAAGGATGAGTGTTGTGTTTTGATACACAAATACAAAAATGTCAAAATATTTTCAGAAAGAGGTCATTGTGAACTTAAATGCCCAAGTATGCCCAAGTACTCATACTGTGTTATGTTTTCTTATTTACTTATTTATTTTTGCATGTTTGTGAGAGTTCATTGGTACGCTTTGTTTTTCCTGTAACCATATGGATTCAGTGAATAGTTTGTGTATTTTTCTTTTGTAGTCTGTAGGTTTATTTTTCAGTAATTTGCACTTGTTTGTCAGCGTATTTTTCCTGTTGTTGTCTTCTGTTCTGCATGAAGAAACTTCATAGGGGTGTGTTCTATATCTTGGCAGTCTTCAGCAATGGAAGCTCTTTTTATGCCAGCGTATGCAAAAATGTTTTTTCCTTTCTTATTTTCCCTTTAGAGTCTTTTCAGATTCATATAGAATCCAGTCCTAAACCAACTATCATTTACAGTGTAGTTAATGTGCAGTATGGAGTAAATACTATGTAGTTAGTGTGCAGTATGGAGTAAATACTATGTAGTTAGTGTGCAGTATGGAGTAAATACTAGGATATATTGGAAGCTAAAGCATACAGTATGAAGCACAGTATAATAAAAAAAGATGAATCCAAGATATTTTTGAAAGGGTTATTTCAATAATAATAATTTTACTTTTCGTAATATGTACTTTTGTCTTTCTTGGCGCAAAGCCCTCCCTGTACGGGGTTTTGTGACGATGTTAATGTTGTGTCATGACTGTGGTTTCCTGAACTTTTGCCTCACTTGGTGTGTGGGGGTGTGGGGTGGGGTGCATTTAGAGACTGTCTTCACAGGAAGTTTGCTTTTGGTGTTCGTTCACAGACCGCCATCACAGGAAGCTGAAGTAATTAGATGCTCATCACAGGAAGTAATTAGATGCACAGGACAGAGGCCTCTCTGGTGGCTGCTTGAGCTGCACTGGACCTAATAGGGATTTCTTTTGTATTTCTCTGCAGGCAGATTCTTCATTCTACTGCACCTGACCACATGTGGAATTAACTCTACCCCCTTCCCCTTCTCCTCTCCCCTCTCCCATGCCAGCCATCTTCAAAGACCTTTTGCTCTTGGCAACCAATTTATTGTAATCAAGGGAAAAAAGAATAAACACAGTTTTTTTTCTACTGGCAAATGTGTTGGGTCTTTTCTTTGTGACGAGTTGTCATGAATTCTTAGTTTTTTAAACTTCGTATTTTTAACCTTTTTTCATTTGTTTTATTTTTTAAAAGGATTGTGGAGAAATGTACTTTATTATTGTTTATTGACATGCAATTTATCATGCATTCACAGTATAAACTGCTGTTAAAACCAGCATAAACAAAATATTAAATTCATATAACAATGTGTTACATAAGTGTCAAAGAAGTCAATCAAAAACTTAAAGGGATAGTTTCTTTTTTTAATTCTTTTTTTATTTTTTTAATTTTGTTTCTGATTTTTCCCTTTTTCTCCCAATTTAGTAGCCAATTGAACCCCTATTCTAATTCAATTCCCCCCATGTAGCAACCGCTAGAGAACCACCGCTACACAATCCCGTCTATCGGTACTAGTAGTAGGAAGGAGGGCGCCACGTCCTCTACAGGGCGCGACTCCTCGAGCTCCTGACCGCGACTCGCCTGGGTCCCGTGCGCAGCGATTCTCTCACAGTGGCTTTGTCCATATTTCTATACAGTCTATGGTTTTATATCATTTTAATTTTAGTATATGTTTTCAGTAGGTTTTTGTGTGCACTGACGAATATTTTAGATGCATATTTGCATACGTTTCTGATGACCTGCCAGCTTTAAAGTGGCAGCTATAGGGGCTTTTGGGGGCTCGCAGTCTAAAGAAACACTTCAGATAACTCTAAAGCAGCTATATTTGTACCTCCATAAGTTGTATGTTCATATAACCACAAAAATAAGTTTAATCTTGTTCTCAGTTGGAGCTTTTTCTATGGGCTATAATAACTGAAACTGCTGCACTGAAGGAAAGAAGTATCATCGTGATATAAAAACAAATATTTATGTTTAAAAATACATTTGTTCATAAGTTGAACGTCTGGAAACAGAACATCTCTGCACAGGCTGTTCTGGAGCTACTTGAAGTGCATGTTCATGCTTGAGACTACAAACCCCAGAATGCCCACGTACTAACCATTGTAAAGGTTGCTGGTTGTCAGAACCTTCATTGCACATTAAAACTGTCTGGATCAATTGAAACATACAGCGAAGCTAAAATAATGCCCAAAGCCCCAGAACGTGAACTCTCCCTTTACCTTACGTATAGCCGATGCCATCCTGTGGTTCTTTTTGGCATGACAGATAAGCAAGTCCTAAGGTAAAAATGGCAAAATAGCTTATTTGAATTGAAATTCCTCTTATGGGATCTCTCTAATCAGTCTTGCTGGGGAAGACCAATGGACTTCAGCTACAATTCACAAAGTAGGCAGACAGTTTCCAGACTTCTCTTACACAGGCCATTCTGGAATTCCCTTTGTAATGTTTTTGAGCGGGTAAAGCATCTAAAACGTCCCAGAGTAACACAATTTACAAACCCCAATTCCAAAAAAATGTGTAAAATGCACATGAAGGCAGAAAGCAATGATTTGTAAATTATATTTTACATAATATTTAATTGAAAATCAGCCTCAAACCATCACTGCTGCCAGATATGCAGTAGATATGGATGGATCACATTAAGGGTTGTTTCTCATGACTTATTTTTCCATAGAGTTCAATAGGAAAATAAGTAAGGAGAAACAACCCTTAAAGTGATCCATCTATGTCTACTGCATATCTGGTAGCAGAGTGATGGTTTGAGGCTTGTTTGATACCTCATACCCTTGATGACTTACAGACATTTAGCCAACCATGTGTTCCATACTATTCCTGTGTAATTTACAGCTTAATCTAGTCCCACCCCCCATTTCCCATAGGGATCCATTCAAATGCAGGGAGATTATAGTATTGCTTGTAAGAGTACCTGAAAATAAGAGTTTTTTGATGTTGTTGGGTCACAGACATCAAGAAGTCATGACATGTAAAAGATATGCAACCAAATATGAAATATGATACCTTTATTAAAGTTTATGTTCATTTGTCCTTAGTACTGTGTTGTTTAAAGGAAAGCATATTATTTTTTATCCAAGTGTGTTGCTACAGGAGATGTTCATTGTTTGCGAGAGATGGCTTTCATTATTTAGGCTACGCAATTCAGGTCTGTTAAAATTAATACAAAATCGAAGGAGCATGATAGTAGTGTAACCTTGCAAATTGAGTCTGAGAATGATCATTTTATTGATGAAGGTGCACGCATAACAAAACAACGTTAGTGCGGAAAACCGTGACATTCCTGAGAGGTTGATCTGTGCAATTCTTGGGTTGCCGTGAGCTGGCATTTAGGGGAATTGCGAGAGTGAAAATTGGGACAACAGAGCAGGGAGTTGACTGAGCTTCCTTCCCGCTATGATGACGTTCAGGCTGCGCGCTTAAAGTCGCCTTCTGTGTTCTCCGGAATTTCAAATGGCCTATTTGCACTGGGCTAGGGTCTTGGGCTACCTGGTGACCTCATATAATTTAGGGATTATCCCCCGGCGAGTTTCATGTGGCGCATTCGCATTGGATAAACACAGTCAGTATTTCACTCAAATTGATTTATGAAATTCATGGGATTATCAATGGGTACGAATGAAACGTAACATTTCTATAGGCTACTTCCATATTCTCAGTTTTTCTGCACATTTGCACATCATATGAACCACACCCAAAATGTCAGAATTAGCAATAATAATTTCCACCGCAGCCTCCATAAATCTCAACTGGGAAAGATGAAGAATAAACAAGAAATCCTTGCTGGGAAAAAGAAAATCACCCCAGATTACTGAGATGCCGATTCACACAGGACTCATATTATCAGATGACCTGTTTTGTGCGAAATATGGTAGGTAATTTACGGTGGCGAATTTTGTTTTACAAATTACGGAAATGCAGATTCGCTCTGGATTAAGAACACAGACGACCTCCACAAATCACATGAGGTCCCCAGGTAATACTACTCCAGTGAATAGGGCATAAGACGATTCAAAATGATCTGAACAAAGCTATTTCAGACACACACACATACATACAGACGGGCGACAAATTAAAGAACAAGACCAACATAAAGTGTCTTAGTAAGGTGTTGGGCCACCACAAGCCACCAGAACAGCTTCAATGCACCTTTGCATAGATTCTACCTCTAGTCCAGCATAGGTTCTAGTCTACTGGACTCTGAAGATATTCCCTCTAAGGGGACAAGTGGACCCAAACCATGCCAGGAATGTGCCCCCCACAGCATAACATTTTTCTTTAATTTGTCACCCATCTATAGATACAATGTCGGGGTTGAGTGGCTGTGACGGACATGTCGGGGTTGAGTGGCTCTGATAGACAAGTAGTAGGAGGTACATGTTCATGGCCTTGCTGGGGTGAGTCCGAACAGCATGTCGGCTAGTGCCCCATGTGTTAGGAATCTTCAGTCTTTTCAGCTGAAATAGAATCAGGTCCTTTCTCTGTCTCTCAGTCCATTCCTGATCCATGGCACATTTTAATTATTGATAATATTATAATAAATAATTGATATTCCTTTCTTCTGTTGCTTTTTCAGTACAGTGAACATTGTGTGATACAGAAATGGTTATGTTCATGGCTCATTCCAGCTGCATGTCCTGGGAAATTCAGTCCACGTTGCACAGATAAAGGTGGGAGGAATTCTTGTCTTTCTCCCATACTCAAAACCTTTTTAAACAATTTTGCCTCATCAAACACAATATGTGCATTTGTGAGTTGTATTTAACTTGTGGTATTTTCACAATGTATTGTTGTATTGTACTATCCCATTACAATGCCCCAACATTGAAATGCTAAGGAAAATTATATCACTATACATGGCTATAAAACAAGAATATGGGCTAAAGTAATACCAGCCTCCTCTTCATGCATATTCAGGAGAGATGCTTTTACTATATAATAATAATCAGATGCAAAACTGCAGACATGTATGTGAGTGAAATGCAATAGGCTTGTGTAATTCAATATAAATGGAACATTTATATTATGTTCAGAACAAGAAATAATTATTCTGTTTCTCAAAAAGAATGCACTTCCTATTTTGAGCTCAGGTGCACCAAGAATGGGTTTCTGTGCGCTATGTGCTGCGCGCTATACGCCATGCGCCGTGCGCCATATGCCGCGTGCTGCGCACCGGGAGCATTGTTTATGCCCTTTGAGCTGTAGTTCAGCAGGTGTAAAGGGTGGCAGCACATACTCTAAGAATATGAATTAGGCTCTTTGAGAGAAGGTTTGAACCAATCTGACCAGTGATGTGTACATGTTGTTTGAAATACAGTAAACCAACATAGCTACAGAACTGTATAGCAGTCAGATATAAAAAAACTCCCTGGGAATGGGGGATGGGAATCCCTGATAGTGTAGAGAGCTGAAGTTTGGCTTGGTGGTGCTCATTAGAATTTTATGTATTTTGTGGCTTTTGAACAAGCCAAACTTAACACATAAAACATAGTTTTTTGGTATTAATGTATTTGATATGTTAGGACAGGAGCCTCAGCACTGTGAACAGCTATAATGCCAATCCAACCAAAGGGGCTGCTCGATAGATTAAGCCTGTTGTATTGATAAAAGCAAGGTCTGAAATATGTGCATTCCATATCTGCTAAATATCCATATTGGGTTTTGGAATTTTCAATTAACTTTTACCAGCAGGACCCCCAATTCAATGAGTTATTCTGCCTCCCGTGTGGTCTCTCTCTCTCTCTCTCTCTCTCTCTCTCTCTGTGCATGTGGGGGAGTTGGCGTGTGGGTGGGGGGGTCCATTTTTCCCATTTTATTTTTTTTTCCCCATTAATGCAAGAAGATGACTTTTTTTCTTTACTTCGTAAAATTTTAATCTATAGTTTGCGTAACCGGCAGGTCTTATATTTGTCTTGTTTGCTCGCGGTTCGGTGGGGATGGCGTCCAGGGAGACGCCGTCCCTATCTCTCCGGCATGGCGTGAGGGTTGTGCCCGAGCCACTACAAAGCAGTAGTTGTGTTTTTAAAAGAAGAACACATTGTTAATAGATTGATTGAGAGCGGTGTTTTTATTAATAATACATTTGTACAGGTTTCTCCGCTAGCTGCCCCGTCCACGCGAATTATAATTTCAGGCGTGCCTCCATTTATTTCTAATGCGGCGCCGGAGCGAGAGCTTCGGCGTTTCGGGAAGTTTGCAAGTGCGATTAAAGCTGTCCCCCTTGGATGTAGAGATCCGAAACTTAAACATGTTCTTAAACATGTTCAGTCCCTACACAGGATTTAAACGTTTCCTTCCGAGTTAAACACGAGGAAGGATCTTATATGATATATGCCAGTTCTGGCAGTATTAAATGTTTTGAGTGTGGAGATGTGGGTCACAAGCGCTTCGCTTGCCGACGTAGGCAACAGGCTCAGGGAGACGATGCAGCCGGAATCCAGGCAGCAGGGCCTGGGCCTGGGGAAGGGAAAGAGCCCAGCGAACAGGCGCGACCGGAGGAAGCACTTTCTGCTGGTAGGACTGATGTTTCTGCTGTAATTAATGAAAGGCAACCGGGGGATGCAGAGGTTGTACCCGAGGAGACGGCGGCAGCTGAAACGATAGTTGGGGCGAACGGTGTACTTGATACTGTTGAGAGTGGGGTCAAAAGTTTGACTAGGGCTGATGCCATGCCCAGCTCGAGTGAGCCTAGTCAGGTTAATCGGGAGGGGGAGCTGTCTGAGGTGCTGCTGAATGAGAAACGCAGGATTAGTGTACAGGAAGAAATCGAATGCGATTCAGAATCGGATATGTCTGTAGCGTCTGATCTTTGTTCTCAGGGTGGAGAGGTATATTCTCTCGATGAAATCAACGGATTTTTAGACGATACATATGGGAAACAAATACAAGTGAGAGATTTTTTCCCAGATCAAGAAAAATTTATTAGAACAGTCTCAGCACTGCAGAAAATCGTGGGGTTGGATCTCCTAAGCGATAAAAAGCGTTTTCGCTTAAGAAAACATGTAACGGCGATGAGAAAGGCGACTAGATTCGGAATTCATGGGGAAAAGAAAACTAAATAAAATCGAAATGATCACGTATCATAAGGTTCTTTATCTCCTCTATCTGTTTTTATTGACTGCTTCTCTGTCGCTTTTACTTAACCTTCATATGCAGGTTTTAAGGATTGGGTCACTAAACATCAATGGTAGAAGGAACATTCAGAAGAGGGCGTTAGTTTCAGAAATAATTAAACAAAAGAAGCTAAACGTCGTTTTCCTTCAGGAAACGCATAGCGATGAAGAAAATGAGGTTGACTGGGGTCTATGGTGGGAGGGTCAGGATATCCTCAGCCATGGAACAAATTTCAGTGTTGGTGTGGCAATTCTGTTTTCCCCTAATTCAGGCATTAGTATTTTATCCACTATGGAGGTAGTGAAAGGGCGGGTGTTTTTAGTTAATGCAGAAATTGAGGGGAAAATGGTTTCATTTTTGAATGTGCATGCCCCTAATCAGGGATCTGAAAGACTGGAGGTTTTTAGGGAGATAAGAGGGGCTTTGTTACAGTGCAGGGGATGTATAGTAGCAGAAGGGGACTGGAACTGCACTGTGAATTTCACTGTAGATCGGACAGGGGAAGAGCCTCACCTGCAGTCATCCACATGTCTGTCTAGTCTACTCACTGAACTGGAGCTGGAGGATGTATGGAGAAACAAGCACCAAGCGGTGAGGCAGTACACCTGGGTTAGAATGGCAAACAATACAATTAGTGCAGCCAGACTGGATAGAATATATGTGACAGCAGCTCATATGGTTGGGTTAATGGGAAGCTTTATCTACCCTGTCGGGTTTACCGATCACCATTTGGTGACAGCGGAATTGCGCATCTCTGACTCCCCAAGGGCGAAGTCATATTGGCATTTTAATAATATCTACTGCAGGATAGTGTTTTCATAGATAAATTTATATGTTTTTGGGAACTGTGGAGGGGGGAAAAAGGCGACTTTGAAAAATTAAGTCAATGGTGGGAGGTTGGGAAGGCCCAAATACGTGCCTTTGTGCAGCAGTATACATCTCACTCCTCAGCAAGCATAAGGGGGGCTGTCCAGATGCTGGAAAGGCAGATAAATGCTATTGAGAGGACTTTGAACACACAGGACAATCAGAACAGTGAGGAGCTGCAATGCAAAAGGAAAGAACTGAGCTTTTTGCTGCAGGAGAGAGTCAAGGGAGCCATAGTGAGAGCTCGATTCATGACACTAAAGGACATAGACGCACCAAGCTCCTTCTTCTTCAACCTGGAGAGATCGGTGGCGCAGAGAAAGCAGATGGCGTGTCTCCGCCTCCCTGGTGGGAGGGTGACCACAGACCCAGTGGAGATGAGGAGACACGCGGTGGATTTCTACACTGAGCTCTATGGAGCACAGGAATGTGACCCAGACTGCACCACAGAACTTCTGCAGGGGCTGCCGCAGCTGTGGCCCGAGGAACGGGACGCCCTTGACTGTGAGCTCAGCCTGGAGGAGCTCACAACAGCCGTGAAACAGCTTTCACTAGGCCGAGCGCCTGGTATAGATGGGCTGACCTCAAATTTTTATAAACAATTTTGGGGATGTCTTGGTGCTGATCTTTTTGAGGACTTGAGGGAGTGTTTTCGAGGGGGATCACTACCAGTTTCCTGGCAACGTGCAGCACTCTCTCCTGCCAAAGAAGGGGGACTTGGCACTTTTAAAAAATTGGAGACCCGTCACCCTCCTATGTACAGACTACAAGTTACTGTCAAAACTTTTGTCAAACAGGTTAAAAAAATATTTAGGGCTATTGATTCACAGGGACCAGTCGTACTGTGTGCCTGACCGCACAATCATGGACAATCTGTTTTTAATGCGTGATGTGTTAGATGTGTGCAAGCTTTATGGACTGAATATTGGCATTTTATCTCTCGATCAGGAGAAAGCATTTGATCGAGTGGATCATGGGTTTTTATTTTCAACATTAAGAGCTTTTGGTTTTGGGGAGGTTTTTTTGTCATGGCTGGGGTTATTGTATGAAGGGGCAACATGCATGATCAAGGTTGAGG